>JBAMNC010000542.1:0-146747 GCA_037902135.1 Cetoscarus ocellatus
TTTGTTCTACTGTTGTCATTGAGCATCTGTGTTCTCTGCTTCTACTTTTACATGCAACATGTGCGACACTTGGAGTATTAAACAAGCCTTGAGATGCATTTTCACCATCTCCCCCCCACCCGCAGCCTAAGCCCAGGTTCGCTGTAACCATCGCCGTCTCCTCTCGCACCCTCTTCAACATGGTGGCAGAGAGGAAGATCTACGAGGAAGAGGGGTTAGAGAAGTATGTGGCCTATCAGGTGGAGCATGAAAACGAACCCCTGAAGCCTGGAGCAGCTTTCCCCTTCGTCAAGGTGAGGTACAGTATAGGCCTGTTGCTGCAGGTCTTTGTCAGGCGTTGGGTTGTGTGCAGGGTGTGGTAGCTGAATGCATTTCTTCATCAGGCAGTTTAGACAGGCTAGACCAGGAAACGCCTGCTCCCAAATCCAGAAAATGACTCTCAAAATGCTGCTGTTTTCAAGCCCTGCTTCCTTGCTTGATGCTCATTTTTGCTTTGAGCTAGAGCTGGGCATTGTGGACCACAAACTATTACTTAATTGAATAGTAATACTCATATTTCTCAAGATTTTTGTTTAAAAAAAATGCCACACTGATAAACTTTGGTAAAGTTTTTGTAAAGGTCAAATGTGATCATTGCATTTTTTTTTATAGATATTTATAAAATCTAAGTCCAAGATACCAACTAAAATGCATATTTTTGTCTTTAATCAATAAGAACGGTGGTCATATTCCTACATACTGTCTCAATTATACAAAAAAACTGGCAACATTTTAATTGTTAGAGGTCATGTGTTTCAGAGCAGTGTTGATTAGGGCTGAACGATTTCAGGAAAAGATCTAATTGCGATTTTTCTGGCAGATATTGCGATTTCAATTCGATTCACGATTTTCTTCAAATCAAGCTTCAGTGCAATATTCACTATGTTTAGAGTACAGACAACAGTAAGGAAATCAATGATGAAAACCACACAGCACACTATTCATCATCTAATATTGATGATGAATAATCTGTTATCATTATTTAAGGGATACTCATCTGTTCAAACTCTCCCACTTCCTCTGATCTTTTGCACTGTCTTTGTATTATATTGTTTGTTTTTATACCTGTTTTATGCACTTTTTGTACTTTTTGTATGGTGACCTTGAGTGTCATGAAAGGTGCCCTGAAATAACATGTTTTATTATTATTATTATTATTAGTATTACTTGTACTCCTTAACAGAGTCTTTGTATTGTTGACCTACTTACCAGCACTTCTGTAACTGCAAATTGCCTGCAAATGTGTAAAATATTATATGTAAAATAGTTGACACAACAGATCCTGGGTCAGTCAGGAGGGCTGCAAAAAAATTGCAGCTTTGACAATCCCAAAATTGCCTTGTCTGAAATTGCGTTTTTGATCCGAAAACGATAAATCGTTCAGCTCTAGTGTTGATTTTGACAGCATTTTTTAATTTAGTTTTAGTTCTAGTCTTTTGCCTAAAATGTCTTTTAGTTTTAGTCATAATGTAGTCATCTAAAATCTACTTTAATTTTAGTCATTTAAAATATGAAGTGTCAAGTGTAAGGTGTTTTTTTTATGTTTCTTTGAATTTCTGTTTTAAATGGATAAAAAGTAACATCTAATAATCCTAAAAGAAAAGTTTGAATGTATAAATTGACAGACACAAATTTAACTGTCGTGTGAAATGCACTCACCTTTGTTTAGGCTTCCTGGCAGAGCATCTCCGTTACAATACAAGAACTGACAACAAACAGTGAACCTGCTCTACATGAATTTATCAGTTCATAAAGAGAGTAGCTCTGATTGGATCGCTCCTCAATTTATCCCATCGCCTTTCCACACAACCACAGTAGCTGTAATTGGATATATTCCTAACTTGTCCCTACTTTCTACATGATGAAATTAGGTCTGATTGGATTAAGTCTCTGTCAAACATTTTCATCTAGCTTTTATTTGTTGACGAAAAAGTCAGTTAATTTAGTTTTAGTTTTTGTCCATGTGCACTTGTTTTATTAGTTACTGTCTATTTTTTTTCAGGGGAAAAAAGGTTGTTGACAAGAACTATGTCAAAAATAATTAGTCAACAAAATTCATGCTGTTTCAGAGTTATAAAATCTTCACTCTATTTATCCGTGAATCAAAATATACAGAAACACAGATTTAAGATTCACAGTGTTTACTGTCATTTGCACATTAAGAAACATGTTTCGCTGCACAATAAAATTTCTACTCTGCTGTCCACAAAGAATGGCAGGTAAAAGGTAATAAATGAAAAAAAAGAGATTTAAATAGAACACAGAAATAAGCTGCAAGAAAATACTGTACAAATATAAACAAAGATAAACATAGGGGTCTACCGTAATATTTTTAACAGAAGAGGGAAGGCACACTGTTTATACTGCACAAATACAGATGTGAAAAAGTGTGTTGAAGGATGTTTTTGCCTTTTTAAAAAGATTATCTGTGTATTTTAGAGTGTGCAGTAGTTTGTGCGCAATTTTTAACAAGCAAAAGCAATGAATTAGAAACCAAATGAGTCTGAAGGGGTGTGGAGGCTATGATAAGGAGCTCTGCCCAAATGATGTCTGATGGGAGGGGTGGGAAAAGTTACTGGCTGGAAACTGGATTTTCAAAACAGGCATCTGCCTGTGGCAAGCAGATAAAATACATGTAGGTGGAGGCTGTATAGCTATTACATCATGAACTTCAAGAAGTAAAAAAAAAAACTGTTTTAAGGAGCATTTTCTTTAAAGAGACATAGTGCATTTAGTTTAGTAAATGGTGTCATCTTCTTCTGCTCCCCAAGACACTTCTAACATTATAAGCACAGCACAGTGATCTGCAGGACATGGGACCTTTGAGTCTTGAAATTACAGAGAGTTGGGTCAACAAGCTTCCAGTAGTTCTACTTTATTTATTTTAATACTTTCAAAATCCCCATATTTTCTAGAGCTAAACTAGAAAGAACTCAGGGTACCCATGCATTCTGAATTACCCTGAAAAAATGTTTAACTTTCTTCTACCTTGTTATTGAACAAAAATCAAACATAGGAAATTAAGTAAAAATGTACTTGGTAAATAATGCACACTTAGCCGTAAAATGTGAGTAGATAAAATAATGCAAGTTAAGGAATGAAATATAAAAACTCAAAACAATGGTGACAAAAAGAAATAATAAAAAGGAACAAAATAAAATTTTGGCAACTTCAACAGTAAATCAACAATATATATTTAAAAAAACAGAGTAAATAAAAATAAAAGAATAAAGTATCAACCATAAATTTATAATAGTAAGACACTACACAAAAGCCAGACTAAAAAGATAGCTAGCAGACAATGTTCATGCCCGAGAGTTAGAAATAAATACATTTTAAGTTCAATATGATACTGTGGAGCTAGTTAGTGATATCGGTCATCAACCTTTAATCTTGTTTTTTAGAAGGCTAGATTAACTTGAAAATTGCCCACATAATATAGTAACTGTAGTTGGTTATGTGACACTAGAAACGTCTTGGAAAAGTCCTGGAAAATGATTTCTAGAAAAGAGTGGGAACCCTGGAACCAGAAGAGCGCAAACCATGGTAGCTAACATATTGCTGTTACATCTATAAGCAATAGTTCCATGATAAAGTTAGCTTCATAATATGGTTCCTTGACCCTGAAAACTTACACGTAGCACTCAGAATCATGTTGATATTATTAGTTAGACAGTTATTGAGCAAAAATGATTGATGGCAAATGATGGTTATCTGGATCACCACCAAAATCTAATCATTTTTAAGTTGGGCCATTACCGACATCTCCTGAAAATTTCAGCAAAATCCATCCCGCAGTTTTTGTGCAATCTTGCCAATAAGCAAACAAACAGCCAAACAAATGCCTGCAAAAACATAACCTCCTTGGCGGAGGTAGCAAGCACATTGCAGGCCAAATAAAAGCAAACTCCTTCAGAATTCTGAAAGTTTTATGATCGTTTAAAACTGCCTTTCTTCTTCAAAATCCAGTCTAACAGGTAATAAAATCAAACCAGTCTCCAGCAGCAAGATCCCACCTTTACTATGCAGAAGTAAGAGAGGGAGGGGGTGGAAAACAGTTATACAACTTCCCATAAAGCTTGATGGATGTACAGAGCTGGGGATTGTGCTGTTCTTGTGACCATCAGACCACTCTGAAATGTGTTAAATGACTAGCTCATGAACATTAAATCAGGCAAGGGTTATTACCTCCTGTTTCTGTTTAATGGCCGTGTTTTACAATGACTTATTGATAAGAGGTACAGCCCTGCTACCACAGCAACAGAAGCAGGAAGGCTCTCTTCAGTGCAAACCTGCCTGGATGTGAATCAGTGGTCTTCAATATGTGAGCTTGGTTGTCTGAGATCTAGGGGTGTGCATGAGGCTTTCTCGAATAAGAGGCTGTAACATATTACCTCAAATCATTACTAACTGAATAGGTTTTTATGAGTTGCTTGGTTGCTTAAACCTTAAACTTAAACCTATTCGGATTTGATGTTGAAGGGAAAAAATGCACAGTAAACTACAGTAAACAATGTCTTGTTGTGTTGTGTGGTTTCCAATGAAACCTCATGTCCAATACACTAACTTAAAATCCTGTATCTTTGTGTTTTTTCTCGGCACACAGGCACTGATGACTGTCAACAGTCGGCTAAGGGAGCTTTACCCAGACAGTGAGGAGCTGTTCGACATCGTTTTAATGACTAACAACCACGCCCAGGTCGGGGTCCGCCTCATTAACAGCATCAATCACTACGGTAAGCTGAAACAAAACAGTATTGACACATAACAATTAATGTGGCTCATGCAGTGCAGAAATGTAGAGGTGACTAGCGTAGTAAAAACCTTTATTACATAACACTTGGGACATTCTGTAATGTGAATAAAAGCAGAATACAGTGATTTGAAAATCCCTTTCAACTCTTATTTGATTAAATACAGCACAGAGACATGATATTTTTATGTTGAAACTGGTAAACTGAATTTTTTTTTTGAAACAACCATTTCCTAAATTTGATGTAAGATGTTCAGAAGAAGTTGGGACAGGAGCCTTTTTGATTTAAGGCCAATAAAAGTTTCATTCTAACCTGTTAGAAGTCTTAAACCTTAGATGGCATTTTGACAAAGACAATCTTCATTGAATCTTTAAGCTGCTAAAGAAATCACTGGGCAAAACTTTGACTGTGACTGTCTTGGGAGAGCAATGTAGTAAAATATATTGTTATTAAATTACTATTCAACACACTGCCGTACAAAGTTTTGATAAAATAATCATCTCCCTTCAACAATTCAGTATTTCCCCACAGCCATGTTTACTGCCATTTTTTATTCAGTGCAAAAAGTGGCAGGTTTGAACTGCATGCAGGCCACACTGCAACCGCACTCTTTTATTGGGAGTGAGGCATGCTTTAGCAAATAGGGGCATCACTGGAAAAGATCTCATCTAGAAAGGAGCATATGTTGCTTCAAAATCTGTATGGACCCCTTAGTATTAACAATTTCTTCACAGATGTTCAAGTCACCCATGCCATGGGCACAAATACACCCCCAATATCACAGATTCTGGCTTTTTAACTTTTAACTTAACATTCAGAATAATCTGGATGGTCCTTTTCTTCTTCTTTAGCTTGGAGGACTCTCCAGACATCATTTCCCAAAACACATTGACATGTGGATCTGTTGACCACAGCACACTTAAGGTCAGTTCATTCCAGAAGAACTCGAACCAGGAAAAGTCCGCGGTGCTTCTGGATGTTGTTGATGTATGGCTTTGGCTTTGCATGGTTGAGTTTCATGGTGCATTCCATCTACCTTAAAGCTGGGACCTGAGAAGTGGGAATTACATGACATCCTTCTCTAAGGCATTCCAGTTACAGGCTGGTAAGTTTGGGGAGTTACCTGAAGATCATCCGACTTTCTGGTAGGAAATTCCAACCAAAGGGGGCTTCCCTAGTGACGTGTCTAATTTGTAACTCGGAGAATCTGGCTTATGAGATCATATGGACTGCAACATTAGCTTTTATTTGTGGATAGTGACTTACTTTGACCTCTGAACATGGTTTTCCAGAGTAATTCTTAGACTACGTTGTACATCCTTCACAGAATGATCATATTTTTAATGCAGTGCCCCTGAGAGATCAAAGATCACAGGCATTCAATCAATGTTGTTTTTTGCCTTTCCACTTGCATGCAGATATTTGTCCAAACTCCCCCATTCTTTTGATACTTTGGTCTATAAAGGGTTAAATATCTGCATTTCTTGTAGTTGCATGTTGAAGAACATTGATCTTAAAATGTTGGTCTATTTCACCATATAATTTTTGAGAAGAGAACCTCACACTGTTACTGATTGTGAATGACTGAGTATTTGAGGGGTGCTGCTTTTGTACCTAATTATGGTCCTGTTATCTGTTACCAATTAATCTACTTACCTGGAAATTATTCCAGTTTTTCCTGAGCATCCCACAACTTTCCAGATCAACTGATCATTGGTTGAAAATGTTTCACAAAGCACCATACTACATGGAGATGATAGTATTTATTGTAATATTTGTGTTTTATTACTTAATTTAATGTTCTATTTTTATTAACATTACATTATGTCATAACTGTTTTAGAACTGGGGTTTGTTTTTGTTTTTTTTGTCCATCTCATTCTTTCTTTTATATTTCAGACTTGACCATTGAGAGGTTCTGTATGACTGGAGGGAAGAGTCCAACAGGCTACCTCAAGGCCTACTTGACAAATCTGTACCTCTCCAAAGATTCCGACAAAGTCACAGAGGCCATAGAAGAAGGTGAGAAGAACTGCAGTCCTGACGCCTCTGAAACACGATCTTTTTTTGTACCAAAACTAATTCAGTGCTTCAGTGACTGTCAGCAGCCTCGGGGTGTGTTTGTACTGCACTGATATTTACACACTCGCATGTCTGCTTTGTTTTGTGACTCACGCCCGACCCCACACTGAGCAGCAAGACGGAGCTGTAGGAAGACAGCATGTGATTTATGGCTCCCTGTGGATGAAATGTACACAAAACAACAAATGAAACATACAAATGTAATCCTGAGAAAGCACTTTCAGGCACTTATTTGACACAAAATTAAACCGTTTTATTGATAAGTCATTTACAAAAGAGGAACAAGCAGGTTTTATCTTCTTTGATATCAGGATTTTTTTAGTTTTTATGTTTTTTTTGTCACTGATTTTTTTTGAAGATTTTGTGTGTTTGTGCTTTAAAGAGTTGTTAATGCTGGCTAGTTAATGCTCAAAACAGTATATTTACCAGTGATGTAAAATATGGACACTGCTGCTCCTTTGAATGTCACGTTTCAGTTTCTAAACCTCACAGCCAACTATGTGGGCAATCAACAGGTACCTGTACCATGTGATTTCAAACATTTCTCTTTTTACTGTTCGCCCTAAACCGTATTATTTACTTTCTGATTGGTGGCAAGATATTTGTGCTTAAGCTCATGTTGTTACCTAAGAGAAGTTCCTTATTTTCTTTCAATGGTTTTTTTTTTTTTAACCAAACAGGAAGTAAAACAGTATGAGCTGAAGACCAAAGTAAGGGCATTACAAGAAGATTTTCTTGAAGTAAAAATCTCTGCAGTTATTTTAAAACTTAACTGTGTATGGACGGGAATCAAAAATCAAAACCATTTGGGAATCCGTTCCAATTTGTTCAAGGAATTGATCAAATTTGCCCTTATCCTCAGCCTTATTAAAGTCTTCTTTGTATCCCTTTCTTTGCAAAACAGTGAACTCACACTGTTACGAGACAGTAAGCATGAATGACAGTGAAAGAGAAGAGGAAGTTATCGCAGAGGACAGGAGGCAAAGGTGGTCTAACAGGTAGCTTTGCACACAGTATGATGTTAACAGCGCCAAGTGCAAAGTTAAATTGATGCTAAAAACAAATTCTGAAGCTGTTCGTTGCCTTTTTAGTAAATCAAATTTTGGGTGTTTAACCCAAAAACTCATAATAACATCAAAGCCCATATGTGTGCACATACATGTGATACACTGACAGGTGAAGTAAGGAACATCGATTATCTCCTCATCATGGCACCTGTTAGTAGGATATTTCAGGCAGCAAGTGAACAGTTTGTCCTCAAAGTTGATGCTAGATGCAAGAAAACTGAGTTAACAGGGTTATGGGCGGCAAACAAAGGCTGGCTCGTGGTCTGATCCAACAGATGAGCTGCCGTTGCTCAAACTGCTGAAGAAGTTAATGCTGGCTCTGATAGAAAGGTGTCAGAATCAGGGTTCCCACGTGTCCTGGAAAACCTGGAAAATGATGGACCACGTTTCCACTCATGGAAAACATATGGAAAATGAGGGAAAAGGGTAAAATGTCCTGGAAAAGCTTGAATTGTCCTGGAAAATGATTTACCTTCTTTTTATCTTGTCAGCAAACAAAAATCAAACATGAGAAATGAAGTAAAAATGTACTTGGTAACGAATGCACACTTATCCATAAAATGTGAGTAGATAAAATAATGCAAGTTAAGGAACAAAAAAAAAAAGAATAAACTCAAAACAGTGGTGACAAAAAGAAATAATAAAACATGGTAAAATGTAGGCTACTTTAACAGTATATCAACAAAATATATTTATAAAAAAGCAGAGTAAATAAAGATTAAAAAATAAGTATAAACCATAAATTTATAATAGTAAGACACTACATAAAAGACAGACTAAAAAGACAGCTAGCAGACAATGTTCATGCCCGAGAGTTAGAAATATTTTTAGTATATATAGATATATACTATACATTATACTATATTTTTAGTATAATATTTTGAGTTCAATATGATACAGTGGAGCTAGCAAGAGATATCGGTCATCGAGCTTTAATCTTGATTTTTATAAGGCTATATTAACCTGAGAATTGCCCGTACCTATAATATGACTTCAGTTTGTTGTGTGACTCTGGAATTTGTGGGTGAATCTGGAAAAAGTCCTGGAAAAGTCCTGAAAAATGATTTCCAGAAAAGAGTGGGAACCCTGAGAATACACAGTGGATCACAGTCTGGTGCACAAGAAGCTGTATTAGCCACAGACCAGTCAGGGTGGCAGGTGGTCATACAATCCTTGTATCTTGCTGGATTTTTAAATGCAAATGAAAAAAAAGAAAAATGTTCAGAACAGGGGATGCATCACCCGCGTGTTTGTTTATTGAGAAAAGCAAGTCTTAAAATTCTTTCTTGTGTTTGTCTTTGCTCAGGTGAGAAACACGCAGATATAAAAAGTGATCTGTTCATAATCGGACACATATAAGTTTGAGATTCCTGTCATTCTTAGCAAATAGTGGTCTGGTTTTCCAGGTCCTGGAAAACCTGGAAAATGATTGACCACTTTTCCAGACATGGAAAACATATGGAAAATGAGGGAAAAGGGTAAAATGTCCTGGAAAAGCGTGAATTGTCCTGGAAAATGATTTACCTTCTTTCTATCTTGTCAGCAAGCAAAAATGATCTGTTCATAATCAGACACATGTAAGTTTGATATTCCTGTCATTCTTAGCAAATAGTGGTCTTTTTATTTTACACTGACTAATTAACTTCTAGCTCTGTTGCAAGGCACATTAAAATACAGTTTTTTATCATGATGTGTGGTTGTTAGGTATGTTTTTATATAATGTGATTCTTTTTTATTTTATTCCATATTCATTTTGATTATAATGTGCAATAAAACTGTTTCATTATGCTCATTTATATCATGCTTAGTATAACTTTAGTTCCACCCTTATCTGCAAAATGTTTTAATGACGTGTATACATTGACCTTCAGTATTGTGCAATAATATTAATTGCATTTCAGTATCACTCGATGATTATGTGTAACTGTATTAGGTACAGTTATTATTAATTTCATACAGTATGATACTATTTTACTGTATAATATGGTACTGTTTTAGTATAACTTCCAATGTAAGTAAAGATTTAGTCCTTTTTTAATAACTTGGTTTAAATAATCATTTAATGTGCTGCAGTTCATTTGCAGTCCTGTTTTGCTCTGTTTTTCACCCTGAGGGAATGTTCCCCTTGTGCTTGTCACATTTTTTAAACAAGCAATATGGCAATTTAATTTCCAGATTTAATTAACTTTTATCTTTATGGAAGAGTTCAGCAATGTTATGAGTTTAGAAAAAGACCTTTCGCTAAAGCTTTGCAGTGTTTTGGACAGGACACAGGAAATCTGTTGGGAGCTGTCTTTAATATCTTGGAGGTAGCAAGTCTGGCCAGTGTAGACAGAAACTGTGATTGGAATCTGTTAATGAAAGACAGATATTTTCTGTTGTTTTCTCACAAACCTGACAAGTTGTTTTAAACATTCTGAATTAATCAGCAGCCTCTAGACACATGGGGCTGTGCAGATTCAAATTTAGGACTGGATAAACAAAGTGATGGATGCACATGTCACATCTGGTGTTGTTCTCTTCTCTCCCTTCAGGCATCGCTGCAGCCACCATGTTCATGCCGGAAACAGAGACACTGTTGAGCGACACTCAGCTGAGGGTGGCATTTGATGGTGACGCTGTCCTCTTCTCAGACGAGTCAGAGGTCATTGTGAAGAAACACGGCCTGGACAAGTTCTTTGAGCACGAGAAGGAGTTTGAGAACAAACCTCTTGCTCAGGTAAAAGATGGTTGTTTCATATATGTATATTGTCAGTGGTACATCATGTAGACACTCCTTTGGCAGACTGTATTTCTCAAGAATACCCTTCATAAACAGGGCTCTCAAGTTTTGATTTCAGGTCAGAGTGGGGGTGTGTGTGGGAACGATGTGCAGGCCTTTGGGTATGATAGTTTATAAAGGGTTCAAATTTCATCAACATCAACCATCTATATGTACTTCGTATTTTAAAATTAAAATTGGGTTAATTAGTTACCTAATTATGTATTGGATCTTGTTGTTACTTTGTGATGTTAGTGTAGGTTAAATTGTTATTCTTTTTATTATTATTTACCTCCAACATTTGACCATGCTGTTTCAAACTAAAAATGGGCAATTTTGATTTTAATAATAGCCAAACATTTCTCACGTTCTAAGTATAACTATTAACTAACTTAACATTGATGATTTTGTTTTAATGTGATGCCTGGTAACCACAGTTTTCACATCAATGTGATTAAACTTTGCTTTGCTGTTTAATGGTGGATGTGGAGGAAGAATAAGACTAAGCTCTCGTTGTTTTACTTTTGTACAATAAGTACTTTCCTGAAAAAAATTACTGTACTCATGTGATAAGGCACTCCCGTCGTGTGCGTGCAGTATGCATCCTCTGTGGTCAGATCAGCCGTATCTTACCCAGATACAGCAGTGCTATTTTCTGATTGGCTGATATGTAGCTGTATGTTATTTTTTGATTGGCTTATGGGTAGTTGATCTTATTTACTGGGTCGTGTCAAGCTCCCATTGAGCTTTATGATGCTCAGAGTGTCTTGCTACACGTTCCAGTAGCGGTGTAACTCAGTGGGTGTTACAAAATAAATTTTCATGCGTGAGAAATGCCAGGTGTGGTGTGTGAGAGTTCAAAAAGGTTCGAATGTGTGTGTCACACACTGAATGCGTGAGACTTGAACCCTGTGTAAAACTCCTGTGAGGAGTTTGTGTCTCCTGATGAAACCATTTGAATTGGACACTGATGCTGTGACAAACAGGAACAGACAGAAAACAAAACACAAGAGTTCAAGCACAAAAGGAACTAACCAACAAAAAAGCACAGGTTAAATAAAAAAAAACTCTTACGAACAAGCACAAATGGCAGAATAAACCCAACACAATAAGAACCTAAGAGGTGCGAGCATGAGCACTTCCTCTGTCCCTCAAACTCACAGTGCTCATGGAAGGGAAAGGTTTCTAAAAGTGTGTAGAAAACCTAAAACCCCAAAAGGGGGTCCTAAAAAACATAAAGGGCCCTCAACCCATAGAGCAGTAATCATCAACAGACAACCCAGAGGCCACATCAGGCCATCCACAGCTTCTAACTGACCCCTAGAATATCATCAGAATGGGAAATATTAGGAAAAAAATATATCATACGTTTGAGGGCATCTTTGTGTGGTAACATCCCTATTAACTATGAATACAACCCCCAAATCAGTATAGGGACTGAAGCAGTTTTTTTTTTATCAGGTGTCATGTTTGGTCTGACACCTGACAGCCGAGTATTTTACCCAGGGATAACGTGAGTACATTGAGAGTCAAAACCAGTGATGGAAAACATGACCGTATGGGTGATAGGGACTGATCTCACCTCTAACTAAGATACTTATTTTATTCAGCTGTTTTTAAAATTCCCCCCCCCCCCCGTAACACTTGTCAAGCAGAAAAAAATGGCCCTTTTACAAATATAGTTGTTATATAGTGTTGTGTGACAACAACCCTAGGAAGGCATAAGCCAACATACGCCAACACAGTCCCCAATGTCACAAGCCCTGTAAATCCATACTGAGTGGCCCAACCTAAAACCACCCTCCCCAGGTCCCAAGCCCCCTTAATCAGGACCTGTTTTGTCCCTCAGGCCATCAGACACTACAACTCCTCACTCAAGGGGAGGAGGAGTAACAGGAAGACTGAGGACGGGAAGGAGCAGTAGCCATATTTTTATTTATATTTATCTATTTATATATCTATTTATCTGCTATATAATGCTACTGCTGGAACTTTGATTTCCCTGAGGGAGTCTTCCAAAGGGAATTAATAAAATTCTATCTTGTCTACTGTAATCTAACATGTTATAAGACAATACAAGAACCAAGCAACAAAAAACGAGACCATGAGAACCAAAGATAAATGATAAAACACTGAACAATAAGGAAAAGAAAAGGCAACAAAAAGGGTTGAAGCAGGAGAGGGAAAATAAAAGAGCTGAATCAGGTGTACTTAGTGAAAACAAGATGGTTTTTTGAACAGTAGTGATTGTGAAAATACTCTAGCGGTCATTAAAGTCAATTACAAGAGCCTAAAGGCTAAATATGGGCTCTTAAACACAGTTGACTGAAAGTCACAGATTAACACAGTCATAACACAAAACATTTGGATTCTTATGTCTGTGCAAGGAGAAAAATTGTGTACAAAACAGAGTGCAGGTCGTGTTAATCCCAGAGTGAGTGTAAATGTCATGTTTTTAATAAGTACCTACCATCAGGTAGTTGTGTACAGCCTGAGCTCTCTGGTGTTCTAGATATATCAGTAGCAGGCACTGTGTCTCGGCAAGTATATTTATGAACCCTCATGATGCCAGCAGATGCATACACCAGTGAAGAATAAACAGAAAGTTTATCTCTTGCCAAGCTTTTATGGATGACTGCTAAAAGGCTGGCAAACAGGTTGGAAGAGTTTTTCTGCCGGTCACGACTTCAGTCAAAGAATTATAACATTCTGATCTACATTTTAGTTTCTCATCTTGTTTCTTGTTGCTCATATTTCCCAGGGTCCCTTGAAGTGTTTCCTCGAGGCTCTTGGGAAGCTCCAAAGAAAATTCTACGCCAAGAACGAGCGTATGAACTGTCCGATCAGAACCTTCCTGGTGACAGCCCGCAGTGCTGCCAGCTCCGGGGCTCGAGTCCTGAAGACGCTCCGCAGCTGGGGCCTGGAGATCGACGAGGCCCTCTTCCTGGCAGGTGCTCCCAAAGGGCCTCTGCTGCAGAAAATCAGACCTCACATCTTCTTCGACGACCAGATGTTCCACATTGAGGGTGCCAAGGAACTGGGAACCATTGCGGCACACGTCCCCTATGGGATTGGACAGAAGTACCACAAAGGGAAGCTGATTGAGCCAGAGAAAAAGGAATAAAGTCAGTCTGATAAAGTCAAATTCTGAATATGCAGTATAATATCATCTGGATAGAGAGATATTTGCCAACAAATCTAATATTTAAAAAAAAAAAAAGCTTGTTGAAACAGAAATCACTATAGGCTATTTGAGGGATTATGTTCTTGATTAACAATACAGCCCAGAAATTTTCTATATTTTGCTCTTTTATATGTCTATTTTCCAGGGTTTTCTTCAAGAAAGGGTTTTGATAAGGGTTTGAAAATGTATTTTACTGAAAAAAAAAAAATAAGGGCACTTTTACTTGACCTATTCTGTATGGGAATTTCAAACCTATAATCCTCATGTGCCTTTATTACCAGCCTATTAACTTGTTTACTTTCCTTTTTTATTTCCTTATTTATAATATTTTTCAGAAAGTTTTATGCAAAAGATACTTTCATTTGTAGGTCTTGGTTTGGTTGCCTGCTGTCACCGTGGTTATTTCTTTACTTGATTAATCTTGGACTCAAACTTGCTAGTCAGATAAAAAGATTATCAAACTGACTGTCAAACATTTGTTGTTTCTTGCATTGCTTTTGCACATTAAGTATCCACTGAAAGTCTTTATAGTATCTGTTCTCTACACATTGTTAGTAACAGCAGAATGCTTGGATTTAAGGATCACTGATGCTGTATATTTCTGTTACTATTTTTGCTGTTATTGTGCGCAAACTCTACAAAACAAACACTCTGTACGTGTACTCTAACTTTTACATTCAAGTTCTGCTGTTTTTTTTTCTTTTACTTAAAATTTGATTGAACAAAACTGAATCCATTGTAACTCATTTTTCCACCGTGTTGTTGTGTTTTATTTTTTCACTCCAGTATTTTATAAGTTTTAATGTTGCAGGATATGTCACACACAGTTGCATGTTTATTTCTTTATCCCCAAGTTTACATCTCCACACCAGATTGTTTTGCATCACGAGAATTCATATTTCATCAACGTAATAAAAAAACAAATTCTTTTCAGTGGTCTGCTTTCTTTCTAGCTTGTATCAATATAATAATAGTTTTAGAAACTTGGAGTCTCTTTTATGCTTTGTTCACTGTGAAGAAAGCAACAAGGAACATTTACTTGAGTACTTTAATATATTATTATTTTTTTTATTTATTTCAATAATGAATTACATTTTAAAACAGAAGAAAATATATTGCCAAAATTAGTACTGTGATATTAAAGGGAGATAAAAAAAAAAAGGTTTCAGATTAATTATGAAAAAAAATATATAAGAAATGTTGAGAGATGAGTGCACTGTGGTTGTATCTACCCTCAGACTCAAGGAAGATTTATCTTGCCCCAGAGTCAGGGACTATACCTCAGATTTTAAAATGAATGAATAAATAATTCACATCATCCTTTCCCAAACCCATATTCTCTGCACAGTTCAGCAGAGTGTCAGTGTCAGTCTGGAGTGTGCTGATGAAAATACGCTCTTATTTTACATGTACATGATGAAAAATGCCACAAGAGGGAGCTAATGTTTAACTAGACTGCTGTTTACTTATGAGTAAGGTCAATGCATAGAGAAATCCTGTGTATTTTCAGATAAGAAACATGAGTAAAGCTAAAAAAAAAAAATTGCAATAGAAAACAAAAGAAACCAAAAATATAAAATATCACTGTAGTGTACATTGATCTACATTGGGCCTATAGGGGAGTAGATTACAACTACAAAACCCAAACAAACAACATGCCTAATTAGCAGAATAAGGAGGTTCAAAGTGTTTACTGTTATTGCAGCATGATGGTCATATACCAGCAATAGTAGGACATTCTCCTGAGCCAAATGGGATCCACTACAACCCAATTTACTGTTAAGATCATCAAAAATGTAAACTAGTCTGGGATGTATATTTTCTTACTGCTTGTGTCTGAAGTAAACACTCAGCACCAAGTTACTTTGAGTAACATTTTAATTAATTATTTTAACTAACGTTTACAGATCACCAGGCTAATTAACTAGGTGAACTTTAACTGTACTCTTACTGTAACACACTATTCTTGTACTCTTTCTACTCTTGGACCTGTTTTGTTCTGCTTGTATTAACTGAGATCCAGTAGCGGCTCCTGAAAAATTTCTGAGGGGGGGCATCAGTTGTGGTGATGGCCAAGATTACCCGTTCAATGGGTAAATTAATGATTAAAAAAAGTCAGATAGCGACCTTTACAGTGTTACATTGCATTGTTTAATTTGGTTTTCCTGTTCAACCACTAGATGGCAACACCAGACATAACATGTACATACTGTACAGTATTTTTGTATAGCTATTTCAAGTTAAATGACTAAAATACTATAAATTTGATTCACAGTAAAACACTTACTTATTGGGTGGTCCCAAATAACTCTTTAAATACTGTATTTATAACAAGGCAACTGGTCTTTTTTATCAATCAATGCGTCAGGAAATATCATTTTGACCACATTTTTTCACCCCATGTTCATGAGAAACAAACGTAAACAATTCTGGCAAGTATTTGTCATAATTACGTTAAAAATGCTTGAAAACAGTGTGTAATTACAAGAGAAGAAAATTGATTTGAATTTTCAACAGGTTTCTCTTTATAAATAACTGTAAATGAACATGTACAAATGTTTTTTGAGATGATGAAAAATAAACTTAACCCATTAACATACACTCAAACATTTTTGTTTGCCTACAGTGTTGAGTGTCCATGTTACAGACTGTTTTATTAGACCATGTCCAGGCGTTTTTTTTATTGACAATTGGTTCCTGAAGCAGTTCCTGTCCAGATGAAGACCATCCTCACATCCATGGGGTGCTTTTTCTGCACATAGTCTGTATATATGTGCACGTAACGGCGAATATAAGGCAATAAGGGCAAATATACGGCAATACACGGCAAAAATATGGCAAAAGAACAACAAAGAAACACTCCAGAATGATACTAATGCTATTATTTACAATATTTGTACAGTATTTACTCCGAAAATACTGATAAACCACCGATAAACTTTGAATAATCTCTCTCGCGTGCGCGTGCTGCGCGTATCGTCCGAGCAGGCATCAGTGCGTATGACGAAATCACGTTGGGGCAAAATCCCGACTTTCGAGTACAACTAGAACGCACCATAAGCTTAAAAAGTTGTGTAGAGTATGTTCGTTAAGATTATCAAAAAGAGTAGAGCATGTATGATTGATACTTTTTGTTTGCCACAGAGGTTTTTATCAGCAATGAACCAAAACAGAACAAAATCCCACAGCGTTTTAGTTCGGAGAACCAGCTCGATGCTTCCCGGGGCCGTTGGCCTACAAATACGTCATCCCTTCATCAACATTTTGCCTATATTACCCATAATGCAACATAACACACCAGAAACGGCTACTCGCCTAATAGCTCGAATAGTTACCTAGCTCTAGACAGCCATCCTGCTGAGCAGGCTCAACAGGGGTAAGTTAACGGCTTTGTAACTAAACAACTCAGTGAAGAAAAATGGAGAATAAGCTGTATTTATATGTTTTCTTATTTCATTTATTGAAGCTTTAACTTCCTCAATTTGGGCAGTTTACATGGTGTAATTCTGCCTCCCTTGAAACTACAAAAGGCTTGAATATTTTTTTGTCATATTGAGGATCCTCAATTCATTTAAACATTTTAGCACAAATTTGTTGTAAAGTTGGTACCAAGAGCTCACTTTTAATTAAAAATTCTTTGCAGATACAAAAGTTGGATTAAAATGCTAAAAAAAAGTGTTTAAACCCAGGTTAACATAAAAGTTTACATGTTTCTCTTCCCTCTTTCAATCATATGTTAACTTGTGTTTACTACAGAGATGAGATGGTGCTTATTTAGCCTATGCTAGTGGTATGTAACAGGTGGCTTATGGGCAACTTATGGCCTCCCTGTCCACTTACAGCAATCACTAAGACAGCTTCAAACATCAAAACCTGGAAATATTAAGAAAAACAATTTTATATATCTATTTTTTCTGGGTTTTCTTCAAGAAACGTTTTTTTATAGTTGGAAAATGTATTTTAACTGCAATAACTGGTAGAAATTGGGATGTAAATATTTCTGTAAAAAATTAGTGGAGCATTAATAATGCAACATAAAAAGACAAGCAGTAAACATGACAAAAACTGAAAACTTTAGTTTTTTTCTTTGCATTTAAATGTACTTTGACTTTGCTGTGGTATTGTGATTATCCCATCAAATTAAACAGAACTATTTGCATTTGAGTTAAAACGTATAGATCACAGGTGTCAAACTGATCCAGTAAAGGGCCACTGTGGCTGCAGGTTTTCATTCCAACCAAGCAAGAACACAGCTGATGCAAATTATTCAATCAACTGGATTGTCTTTAAACAGTTGATTTGTTGGATCAGGTGTGTTCTTGCTTGGTTGGAATGAAAACCTGCAGCCACAGTGGCCCTTTACTGGATCAGTTTGACACCCCTGGTATAGATGTTAATCTATACAATTCTAAGGAGGTGGATGTATATAAATGTTAATCAAAAATGATTTCTTCTTCATTTTAGCGTTTGTTTTAGCTGATTTCATTGGTTTTCTGTTTCTGTTTTAATTTCTTTGTTTTTATCTTCTGTGGTTTCATTGTTTCTATTGACAACTGTTTTATTCTGATGGGTTTTTCTTTTCTTTAGTCATTGTGTTCTGATGTATTGTGTGAAGCAATTTGAATTTTGTGGCCGAAAGGTGCAATTCAAATAAACTTACCTGGCTTTGCTTATATATTTATTTTATAGGCAGTATAAAAGTTAATAGAATTGCCTTATAAGTGTGCCCTACAATTTTTTATACTCATGAAATAAAGGTATTGATAACAGGTGGCCTTGTCCATTGTAACATTTATCAGAGCAGAAATATTTAAATAAACTAAAGTTTCCCATTTAGCTTACCACAAAGATACAGTTCATGTTTATTGCTTTATAATTCCACCACTGATGCTGACATGTTTATTGACTGTCATGCTTTTGTAGTTTCCACAGTGCTACATTGACTTTATGAACAAGCATCTTCATCACTATGATAAAGACAATGAGGATTGTTCCACGCTTGAAGACGTTAAGGATTAAAAGCTGGTGGTGTTTAAAGCCAAGGCACAGGTTGGTCAGAATTTTCTCAAATTTTGATTTTTATTTCTTTAGTAAATTTGTTTGTCTTGCCAGTTGAGCATCTCTGCAGCAAGGCATGGTTTTGTCATGCAGCGGGGTCTGTGTATTTGTGTGTGTTTACGTGCATGCTCAGGCAAGCATCTCCGAGAGCTGGGACCAACTGGCTGTTGCCATGGATACTCGGTGCTGACACCACAAGAACTGTGTAGGCTTGTTGAAGATATAATTAATAACAAAGGATTAGAGGCAAATGTAGCATGGGGCTCAGTGCGAGAAACCTCATCACACAGTTACTATAATTGGCTACCTTTCTCTTTGTGTGTGTGTTGGTGTTTGTTTGTATTAGAGCAACGACAAAAAAAAGTTACTGGCAAACAGCAGTACTCCTATACTTCGCTGACACATTTATCTTCTTGACAAGCAATTTGCTCTAAATATGCTCCCGTGGATGGTGGCCAGCAACTTGTAGGTAGATGTTTTCTTTAAGTAATTGACTTTGACCCACTTTACAGTCCCCTCATGCAATCATGCTGTGTATCTGGGGAGCATTTATGAAACACATCAAGATGATTGATATCTACCTAGTTAACTGTAGCTTTACACACAGCTTTGGCTCTGGCTTAACACTGAGTTCAGGATATTGAATTATTGGCTACAGCTGTGACAGCAACACGTCTCCAAAGATGGCAGTGCTGCTTTGTTGATTAACCACTTTGGTTCTAACTGAAGAATCAACTGAAGAATCTCACCAGAGGGTATGCATCGATGTACCAATTTGTGCACTAGACTGGCAGATCCAGTGACAGAGAGCAACAACTAGTAATTGATATTTGTGTGAAGAAACAATGAAACACTTCAATTTACAAGAATAGTGCTGTGTTTTTGTAATTTTCAGAAGGCATAATTATTTTGAATGATGCTCATCATGGAAACTGTAGATTTTAGCACGATTTACATTAAAAAAAGGCTAAATGAAATTTGGTGCTATAAAAGTAGGTTTATAATCCTAAATAAATTTGCATATAACATGGGTTAAGCCCTGTAGTGACTATAACTTTGTATCTGCGTGATTTTGCTTATATCCAGAATGAGATTGATGCACCCAGGCTTTCTGTCATTTTCTCTCTTCTGTTTTTTAATGTGACACCCTTACTGGTTGGATAATTGAATTTCTGAGAAAATATACAAAAATAACATGAATAATTGGCCCAAAAGAAGTCATATTATAATTCAGTTATTTCATCAAGTTGCAGTAAAATATATGGACTTATCTAAATTTAAATTGTTTATTGTCAAACCAGCCACTGTAGTCAGACTTTTGGTTTGCTGACTTCCCTGGGTGTTTTGGAGGAGCCAGCCTTACCTCAAGTTGTAAATACATCTGATATTTACCATTTCAGATCTGGAAGGCTCTGGCCCAGTCGGTGATGTGAAATAATTGTATTGACATTAGACTAGGGCTGCTCGATTATGGCAAAAGCCATAGTTGGGATTACTTTGACAAATATTGAGATCACAACCATAAAACACAATTATCAGCTAGTTTTACAACACACTCCAGATTTCATTTATTTAACTTCAGTGCTCTCAACACTGCCCTTCTGAACATTAAAAGCAAGAAATAAATGGAGATATAATAAACGACAAAGAAAAAAAACATCTAAAAACAATGAAAGATGGAAAAAAGACATAGCAAGTGTAACACAGTAATCTCTTATCTTGATTATTCACTTTTTATAATTGTTTGAGGCAGCCATTGCACTTGAAATTGAAAGACAATTAAGTGCCCAGCTTAACACTAGACCCTTTTGGACTATTTTGGGCAGATCAGTTCTGACAACATTCAAACTGGGTCACCTACTGAGTTATTGGTTGGGGGTACAGGAGAGGATCAGTGCGATAATCTGGCCTAAAACTGTTAAGTGTGTCATCAGGTTCACATAGCAAACACCATTTTAATTATTTAATATATCTTTTGTACTTAAAAACATTGTTATCAGTGTAGATTTCGCATTTTTAGATTTGCCCATATTTGCTGTGTACGTTTTGTTTAGAAATAGCTCAAGGCTTGTCTCTAAAAAAGGCTGAATAATTTCTTATGCTGAGGTAAATAAAAACATTTGCTGTTTATGTAAAGAATCATAGACTGCAAAGACTATATAGAAGCCTCGTCCGTGGTGGCTTCTTCTGATAACTAAACTTATTTTGCAGGTGGCTCTCATTTCTTTTTTCTACAACCATGAACACTTGTGATTGCAAATTAGTAAATCTGTGACACGATGCTGTTCTCAACATTTGCTGTGTGAAGGAGCTGGTGGCTCTCTCACATACTCACATACACACACAGCGATATGACAGGCTCGGATGACAGAAACTGTGGCATGGTAATATCATGTATTGAGGTCATCTGGTCCCCCTCCTCAGTTTTTCATGCTTATAGAAACATTATCCCTCTGCTCCATATTCATATTCAAAATTAAAGCTATAAAACAGAAGGCTGTGAAGAGGCTGCTGTTGGATGTTAGTTAAGAAAATGAAACACATGCTGTTTTCATCTGTTTTGTCAGGCAGGTTCTTAACTAGAGCAGGTCAACATGGACCAAAACTCATACCTCAGTGTTTTTCAGCTGAATCTTGATACATAATATGTTTTTATAAATCTTATTTTTCTGCTGTAGTTATATAACTGTAGTTCAAATGAACAATTTTCCCAACTTGATTTTTAACAGTAAGAAGAAAAGTTTTTTTTCTCATGTGTAGAGTTTTTGGGCCATTTTGCCTGTATTGATGGTAGAGGGACAGTGGATAGAGTTTGAAAGGGGGTGAGAGAGCATCTCCTGCTTGCGGGCAACATGCTGCAGGCTGGAATTAAACCCATTCAGTCCACACCAGGCGAGAGCATAGCATAACTCACTTAGCTATCATCCCTATGTTGGGCACTTTTCTCATTTTGATCATTGAAATAAAAAATGTCTAACACAAGGTCTCAAGTGCAGTGGTTTGGAACCATTTCTACAAACAGAGGTTAAGGCTTTCTTCATAAGTACCATGTGTTAAAAATTACATGAGCTTGTAATGGGTGCATTGATTGCATTTGGATTTTACAGTTCGGCTAAATAAAGAAGTTTAAGGACGTTAAAGGGAAATGGGAGAGAGAAGGAAGAATAGTGAAACATGATTAGATTACAGTGGAAAACTACATCCTCTCATAATTTGAGGGTATTCGGTTGGAAAAGTATAATGAGATATTTTATCACCCCAGCTCAGAAGAGACATCAAGATGTTGGTGCAAACTGTTGGAGGTTGTGTGGATTTGATGTTGCATTTATTTTGGGAATGCCCTAAAGTCAGATTATACTGGCATGATGTTCATATGTGTTTGGAAACTATATTTCGAATCCTTATTTCATTTGATGTCAAGACTTTATTTTTGGGTGCTATAGCGGTAAATATTCAAACTACAGCTGATAAATATTTAATGAGAATATCACTTACTGGAGGGGAGAAAGCTTTGACTAGAAAGTGGTTGCAACCAAATGCTCCAAGAATAGAGGACTGGTTTAAAATCGTTCATGAAATTTACATCATGGAGGAACTAACTTTTTCTATTAAAATGCAGTCAGAGAAATGTAAGGGATTTTGGTCAAAGTGGGTTAAGTACATTGGCTCACAGAGACCAGATTTGCTTTAACAACTGCTGAGTTTATATTTTCTTATGACTACTAAAGAAACTGTGGTGTGAGAGAATTTAGATCTGATGAGTAAGTGTGACCTCTTTTGTTCATGTTTGAGTTGTGTTTGGTTTTATAAAAAAAAAAAATATGAAGTTAAAATTTAAGGGAGAGTACTAGCTGGGGAAAAAAACACTGTTGAGACATAGAGGGATGGCTCAATTACAGCATTGTTTTTGTATTACATATCCATTATGTACTTGTATGCATTTTGTTTTTTGGAAAATGGAATATGTATGATCTCCCTGATAGAAATAAAAAATTACCAAAAAAAGAAATTAATGGACAGATGTCATTACTAAAACGAATGACTGGAATTTAAAGCATCGTCTTAATGCTCTTCAGTCAAATCTATGACAAAAATAAAGAGTGCACTGTCTAAATTGCACATTTATGTCATAAATCTTTTCACTTTTAAGTGGAGCCACATTTGTGAAGAACATGCACTTGCAGGATGAGCAGCAGAGCTGAGTATGTGGGTTTCTAACCATGAAAAATGAGCCAAATCTCTTTTGCCAATGCCATACAGCTTTTTTTGCTGTTGCTGTTGACTCTTGTTTTGAGCTGGTACCCATGTTCTGACATTCAGGCACCACACAGTATCACTAAATTTAATATAAAATCTCTCACAGATGGTTTAGGTAAGTCACATGACATTACCAGAAAACACAAGTAGCAGCTAAATCATAACAAATGGTTGGGAGCAGTTAATCATGCAATCAAACACCATCATGTCACCCGATAGACTTTAAAAGTAGTCATAAAAATTAGATCAAAATTGCCACATACATTGGCACAGTGTATGCCTGGTGTAAGTTGTACAAATGCGTTGGCAACTTTGAATTTTGTCCTTTAAATCTTTTAACCTTTTATTGTTTTTTTTAAGACAACAACAACAAAAAAACAAAAATACAAAAAGGATTTATGACTGCTGTGACTCCAACACAATTATGTTACTGTAGCCTTATTTATTATTAATTCAGTCTCTTTCTTGTCATTGCAATGTGAACATTGTTCATTTGTTCCATTTCTCTTGGAATTGATCCTCCTGAATCCTTACGCAGTGGATTAAATGCTCCATAGCATATATTTCTTTTACAATTTTCAACCACTCTTCTTGTGTTGGTGGATCAGTCTTATACCATCTCCTTGTGATGGCCTTTTTACAAGCTGCTAACAAGATTTTCAATAAATATCTGTCCTCTCTTATTTGTCTGCACTTTTTGGCAAGAAAAATATAATGGATTACCCAATACTTCATGTATATGTGGTGGTTTTTATCTCAATTTTTAGTGTTTAAAATTAGATTATCTTGGGTCAGCAAGCTCAAAGCTGTTTGTGGCCTTTTCTGTTAATCTTTTTTTATGACGCATATGGCCATACATCTATCAGTTAATCTGTTTATGCAACAGTGCATTCAAAAAGTATATATGATTTTAAAAAAACAATATTTTCTTACTCTATTTCTCATTAGAAAAATACACCCATGGCCAAAGGTTTTGAGAATGATGCAAATAGTAATTTCACAAAGCATCCTGACACCATTCATGTGTGGGGTTGCTTCTCAGCCAAAGGAGTGGGCTCACTCACAATTTTGCCTAAGAACACAGCCATGAATAAAGACTGGTACCAAAGCATCCTTCGAGAACAACTTCTTTCAACCAACCAAGAACTGTTTTGTGAAGAACTATGGCTTTTCCAACATGATGGAGCGCATTGCCATTAAGCAAAAGTGGTAACTAAGTGGCTCAAGGAACAAGACATTAAAATTTTAGAGCAAACATGTAGGGGTGAGTGCTTCACTGGGTCAAGGCGTGTGATGATAAAAGAGTAGATTCAGGTGCTCCTGAAGGATCCAAGGACGGCGATACATTTGAAGAATCTATTAAAAATGTGAGGCACTCCAATAAAGTTTCATATGTGGGCTTAATACAGGTGTGTCCAAACTTTTTAATAGGAATACATGGATGACTGAGCCACTTGCTGCACTTCACTTTTAGTGTATTTAAGTTAAAGTTTTAGGGTTTAGGGGTGGGTTATCACCTGTCAAGGGGCCCTTGTAACCCTGGGCTATCACTGGATTCACACCTAGTCAGGTCGAGAATGACCTTCTCAGCAGCAGAGATGGGAGACACTGACAGCTTATCCCTTCTCTGTCAGACACAAAACAAGAGTAAACTTCAAGAATGCTGGTGCTTGAAGATAAATATTGCAGTATACCTTGTAAATGAGACCTTGTGACAAAGTAAATATGACAGAAAATGTGCATGATTGATGGTATTTGCTGCTGTAATCGAAATGTCTTTATTCATACAACTGTTTCAGGGGCCAGTTCGAAATGGGCAGTGGGACGCATTTTGCCCCGGGCCATAGTTGGACACCCCTGGTTTAATATATGGATACATGGAAAATCTAAAAGATCGAGGAATGGGTCCAAGACCAAAATGATACGTGGACAACCAAAAGAATATGTTAATGACCTGACAGTCATCCTTACAGAACTATAGAAACATCTAACAATTACATCTAAAACCACTGAAGCAGCAAACTTTGGAAAAATTATTTGTCATTCTCAAAACTTTGGCCATGACTGTACATGAATGTATCTGAAGATAACAAAACATTGCCCAGCTCTATCTTCACTGCTCTTTTTTATAGGTTACATACATACATTTCTGTTACTGCCAACCTTAACGTGTTTTCATGGATCCAGAAAACCACTCTCATCATACTCTACACAAACTGGCCCTTATTCAATTTGGCCCATTCTCATTTGACTGCACAGCAGGCTTCTCTTAAAACCATTGACAAGTGTCTCTGTCTGTGATAGATTACCGATGCCTTATATGAAGACGAGCTTTCTCCTCATCACGGCTTTTCACAAGTGCACCTTCTCCTCTCAGCCATTATCGATTCACTTCAGCAGAGGTACAAGACACAACTTTAGAGCCACACTTCCACCATGCAGATGTAAAGATAGGAACAGGTTAAGTGATTCCCTGAAAGTGCGCAGTGAAATCAATCCTGTCTTTTTTCTTCTCTCTTAAAGACGAGCAGGAGGAGGCATTGACTCTGCTGATAGCACTTCAGTTTTAGGTCAGTGTTTTGGTGCTCTCGCACAACTTTTAATCCACTGTCACATTTTATCAGTTTGTAGGGTAAAGCTTTAAACGGAGCAGGATTGAGCTGGAACATTACTTTTTTCTTCCAGCGTTTCAGATTTATCTGCCCTGCGTGGGGGGGCATCGGCAGGCTTTTTGTCTCTGACATCTTCAATATGTCTTCTGGGCTACTTTTGCTGTAATTCAGCCACAAGTTCGACTGGAATCTGTCATTTTGAAAAGTGGCTAACTGACCTGAGGAGGCAGGGGCGCTGTGTGTGGACAAGTGGAAGAGCAACACTGGGCTTTTCTCCCATCACCCTTATCAAACAGTTTTACATCCATCCGTTTTATGGAAACCAAGCTGTAGCACCAGCAGATCTAGACTTTAATCCTCTCTTTTCTCGTCTCTGGTGTTGGGTTGCAGTCTTAAGCTGTGTCCATTTACCTCCTTTGTGACACAAATACATTTGAAGGAAAATAATCAGTACAGTGTTAATTTTTGCTGCCATGTCAGATAAAGTCAGTCTTTCTTTGAGGACTAAATTGCCTCTTATTCATGTATATTTTAGATTTTACTCTATAGTTTATGTCTCGTTTTAGTTGATATAAATTCAAAAGCATTTTAGTCAAGCTATATTTAAATTAAAGAGTAATTGCATTTCATTTAGAAATGAATATGTCTGTCCTGAAACTACTTTATATTATATATGTATGTATATATGTATATCAGGGGCGAGCGGTCATAATAAGCTATAAATGCAGTGCATGCCCAAGCCCTTCAATAAAATCATTGAAAATATTCATCTATCAGTGTGTTCTATTATACAATACCTTAGTTCTACTGTTTTGGTCTTAAATCCCTGCCTTATCTGTCCCGTTTTGCTTGCGAAAAGCTGGAAAGCTGACAGCTTGTTTCGCGCATGTGCAATGCAATACCGAGTAGTATAGTTAGTGCTAGAGGGTGTGTTTACTGTACATGAGCATTTTGAATGGCAAAAAAGCTGTCAGTGAAGCAGCTTATCTGCCAACGTGCATGCGCATAACTGGCTTATCGCCACGTAGTAGCTGAGTCAAAATGAGTGAAATTAATTCAATTCAGTCTTTGCGTTTTCCAGGAGAACTTTTGAGGAAAAGAAGAATATAATTTCAAGTGGTCGGCCTACTCCTGAAGTAGTCATCACAAAAACGGCAAAGAATTTCGTCTGTCACTTTCAAGCTAGCACATATGAGAAACATAAATGGCTAGCTGGCTGTCCACAGGTTAGCGAACTGTTCTGTTGGCCATGTCACCTTTTTTTCCACGGAACACACAGTCTGGACTACGACAGGTTATGTAGTTAACACTTCAGCATGACCACTGTAACAGGTCACCACTCGCCACTGATATATATATATATATATATGTGTGTGTGTGTGTGTGTGTATATGTATATATGTGTGTGTGTGTATATATATATATATATATATATATATATATATATATATATATATATATATATATGTATATATATGTATATATGTATATATATGTATATATGTATATATATGTATATATGTGTGTGTGTGTATATATATATATATATATATATATATATATATACATACATATATATGTGTGTGTGTTTTTATATCGACTTGTTGAGGTTGTTTTACTACTTGTGGTACATGCAACTTTGGTTGCTGTACGTGGAGGGTTTGTGTCATGGCTTTGTCTTTCTCTCTCTTTCCCTCTTTCTCTCTTGAACGTTTGGTCACTGTGGTCACTGCTGACACTAAAGTAAAACCAGGTAGGTCCTTATAACTTCAGTCATTTAACCTTTTTTTGTGAACCATTGGCTGCCTTTATCATTTTCCAAAGGTCTCTTGCTTTTTAAACTAACCTGAGAGTGTGTTGTGGCTCCCAGTGCTACTCACTCAAATTAAGGTGAGAGCTGTTCTGGTTTGAGGAGCAGGGTACACTTTTGGCTGTCAAGGAAAAGAAGAGTTAGATCTATTTACCACACATAGAAGCACTTGTGGATAAAAAAAGCCAAGTTCTGCATGTGGCACTTTTAGCATTTAATCACAATTACCTTGTTTCTTGGCTAAACTAATAGGTAAATTTAATATTCTACACCTTGATAAACATTGCATTGTGTAGTTATTTGTAGGAATTGAAAAAAACAGTGGGAGTGAGGAGGGACTGTCTAAGAAAGGCCCACACTGCCTTGGCAAACGCTGAACAGAAAAAGGAAATGCATCCCTGTGGCCTGATTTGACCAGCTGAGATGTTTAGTCCTCTCTGCAGGCTTAGTTAGGGACCCGTAGTCTGGACCCATGCAGAAGCTCAGCCCGGCCAGGCGGCGCTACAGCCATCCAGCGAGGGGAAAACTGGAGAGCAACCACTGAGCAAGCAAGCATCACCAATTACCTCCACCTCTGCACTTGTAGCAGGAATCCATTTCAGCACCATTACCTCCAGGCAGCCGCGGCCTGACACTCTTTCTCGTCAGGCCGATAGTTCTAAATTGGCTCCCACCCCTCTACTCCTCCTGAGATTGAAAAGAGATTATTAAGGACATTCATCATAGGAGAAGCCCGAGCCCGTCTGTAAAGTCTGAAAATGGTGAGAAACAGCGACACAATGGAGCGGGTCTGAAGGAGAGAGGAAATGGGAATAGAGTGAGAAGAAAATGATATAGAGTTATGTCTGTATGCTGGAGGCTTGGTGCTTCTCCCCGGGACCAGACACGGGTTGGTCCCTTGGGTGTCCTGTGAGCTGGATGGGCTGAAGCAGCCAACAGGGTGTGGGGCCTAAGCCTAGAGGAACGCATGCGCACTGCAAAGCGCTCGGTTGTGGCTTAAACCCTACATATCGGATGCTGCGCTAATGATACCCCTGGAGACTGGAGCAGTCTGGCTCCTGCATGACAAGATGCAGCGTACAGTGTATTATCCCCGTCTGATCCGAGTATGAGACTTTGGGGAAAGACTGCTAAGGGAGGACAAGTTGAAGGTCTGCTCTGTGGCCTTTTGCTCACACATTAAATTAGATCATGATGGCTCAGAATATTAAAGACATTTGGGATAGGGCTGTGTGATATGGACCAAAAACCACATCTCAAAGTCATATGGCTGAAAGGAATGACAAGACATAAATAATGTTTATCTGTAGGGGAATAAGGAAAAGTTGTCACAATACCCCTTTAACACCCTGCTCAGCTCTTTGATAGACCAAACTTTGAGTCCCCTTGTTTACACCTAATCAGTCTCTATTCCACCTAGCTGTTGTGCATAATGCTGGACAAACTAGACTTACTTTATGGTGGTTTTATGCCTCTGCTAGATCATACATTGTCAGAGAGTTAAAGCACAGAGATGGACACGTGGCCTTTGACCTTAGACCCCAACACAGCCTTATCATTGTGTACCTGAGACAAAATGAACATTTGTACAAAGTTTAGAAAAATGAAAGTGGCTGCTTGATTGTGGAAAAAAAATATAATTTTGATTTTTTTTGACTGATATTTAGATCACAACTATGAAGCAGGATTACTCATTGATTTAAAAAAAAAATGTGTGCACAGATTTTAAATGATTCGATAAATCTTATTGCCTTTAGAGGCAGCCAAATTCTGCAATCAGTTATCAATTACTGTTCATAGTTTTGAAAGCAAACTCAAGACCTACTTTTTTAGTCTGGCTTTTAGCTTATTATATTTATTATTGTTTTTTAATCTTATTTATTTATTGATTTTAACCTTCTTAATATTTTTTATTTCTCAATTTAAGCTCAGATTTATTGCTTGGAATTTTATTCTCTGTTAATTGATTTTCTTTCCACTCTCCTACTTTAGTAGAGATTTTATTACGCATTTGGTGTTTGGCTATCTCATTTTACCATATTATTATTTGAAAAATTATTTTATTTACTTATTTATTTATTTTCCTACAGTATTTTTTATCTAACTTCTTATCATGATTTTTATTGTCATTGTAGTCTTAGCTTGGGGGGGGGGATCATATTCTATATTCTATTATATTCTAGTTTTTGTTTACTTATTTTAATTTTATTTTATTTTCTTTATTTCTTTCTTTTTTATTTCTTTGTTTTTATGTAAAGCACTTTCTTAACAGTGTGCTAAAGAGGACATTTTTAATATCCTAGCTTTTGTTCTACACAGAAGGAGCTGTTTGCTTGATTAGACAACAATATGTGAAACTGACATGTATGATTACCTTTCATTTAGAGCGACATGGAAACGATTCTTCATTTATTTTACAAGCCTGGCTTAGCGCTGTGCTCATCAGCCTGTGCAAATGCGCTTAAACTGTGGACTGAACAATGTCAGGATGTCACACTGGTACTTTTGAGGGGGCCGGGGAATGAGACATTTCAAGGCAGCTACTGGTGCTGTAAACAGGATGAGGGGAAAGTCCTGATGCACTGGATTTTTGTGCATAGAAATACTCTAGGAGACATGTTAAATATATTTAAAGACATATAGAACTTTAAAAATCATAATATGGGCTCTTTAAGTCTGAAATTTCCCTCAGTCTTGCTGCTCCATTGATTCACACGCGATCTGCAGTTAATATTCCTGCTGTGAACGAAAAGTATGAGTGAGTGAGCCAGCTAACCCAGAAAACTTCTTTGTACTTTTGGGCTGCAACATACAAGGATACCAGTTAACAAGCCGAGTCAGTATGCCTGTGGCTGCCGTTTGCTCCAAAAGGGCAACAAATGGCATCCACTCATAAAGTACTGTTCCATAGTTGACAATCGAAGCACATTTAGATATAAAAAGGAGAATAAGTTTGCAGACAACTCTTGGTCCAGCTTCAGGCCATCACACAGCTGTCTCCACCTTTCAAACAACTTCAGATGTTTGCTTTTGTCTTTTCCTTACAGCTGATGAGCTGTCTCTGTCTCTCTTTTCTCTGGTTGTAGGTAGTCATTGCTAATGCCCCAGTCACGCATTCCCGTTTCTCATGGTGATTGTGCACGACTGTATATGATTGGCAAGGCTGGTTTGATCGGCATGATACAATGAGGACTCCATGAATTTCCATCCCACTGACACGATGTCAGCCCTGTTCGAGCCTAGTTTGCGTCACGCAAGCCCCGATTGAGCCCCGTCGCTTGCGTCACCTTGAACGGGACACAGTCAGGGCACAAACGGATACGTCCTTGTCAGTCATCCTCAGAAAGCCTCCTGAATTGACACGTACATGTCACGCTAATATTGCATTACGCTTTCACCCCGCTACACTGAGAGTGGCGATTCTCCACGACAGTTTTGAACAGTTTAACAATCGGGACACTACCTTGTTCCCTGGCGTTCGTCCACGACTATACAACGCTGATTCAGATCAAGTAGCGCATGCACCACGACCAAAGCACGTTTCATCAGGATTATGACAATCGTGCACAATTGCCATGAGAAACGGGAATGTGTGACTGGGGCTAAATGCTGGTATAGGCACTTTGCCGAGGACTCAATACAAGAATCAATTCAAACACGCACAGGAAAATCAAGAGTTAAAATGCTGAACGCTTCATTTGATGTTGCATATTCTTGCCATCTAATTAGTTCTTATTTTTGGCATCTCAGCATTCATATTTAAGGTATCCATCCGCTCGCCCCAGCTTTGTATGCAGCTTTTATTTTCTGTCAAGCTGCTGCCACTCACTTGCCAATCCTGATCTCCTTCACTCCTCCCATGCACAGACTAAAAGAGGTGTTATCGATGCGGTTATATAACCACCTGAATATTGATAAACATTAGAGCTACAGTATGCCCATATGAACACAAGACTCCAGCTGTGTGTATATATAGACTGCACATGTATCAGGGGATGATTATTTTAGAATCAGGAAATGTATAGGCATGTGGAGCTATTTTTAAACAGAAGCCAAGGGCCATTAAGTTTGCAAGCTGCACATTTTGTCGTAACTGATAAAGATAAGTGGGTGTATGACTTTGTGTGTACACAAAACTCTCATACTTATGCAAACATTCCTAAAGTGGAGATGAAGTAGGATGAGAAAGCAAAATATTGCCTTTCCTATGTATTTTAAGAAGCTGAACTTTGATCACATTTGTTTGACTCATGAATATTTTATCATTATTTGCAAACTTTGTCAGAATAGTTGTAAAAAATAACTCTTTGTCGGTCACCACCCTTCTTGCAATTATTAGGTTGGACAAAATTTATGGTCACCTCTTTCCTTTTTTAAGCATCTAAAAATACTTTAAATATGACTGATTTGTGTCTCTGCAGAATATTTTTTTCTTTTCATTTTTTACTCAGACTCACTGAGGGAATAAATATTTGCTTTTCTCCCTCAGGTTATCAACAGAGCGCTTGTTTTTCAGTAAAAGACATACAAGGAGTGTTCAATGTATTGATCTGCCATGCAACACAGCATCAAGTTGTGAGTTGATGTTAATGCCAGTAAGCTAGTATTATACAAAAACAACATGAATGTTAAATTAGGCTAATAGTTTGAACAATTTCGGTTGAATATGTATGAAGTTGAGAAACTTTTCAAAATTACCAGATCACCACGTTATGATTGAGCATATACTCTGAGTGTTCTTTGTGATTCCTGATGAGTTGAACTGATGGCGTAGTTTGTTGCAGATTCAAATTCAAAGAAGTAATTTTCATGTTTACACCTGAATATAATTTCGGTTCATTGTGTAGATGAAGATGAGGTTGTGAAATTAAGACACAATCTCACCGTCGTGCACTGAAAAGACTTATTCTGGGAAAAAATTGTTCTTGCCTGATAACAACCATCAATGGTTGCTGTAAGAGGGAGCTTGGTGGATCCGTTGACCAATCAGAGAGCCAACACTTTGGTGAACAGATAACACACTTTGAAGAAGTCACCATATTTATTGTGTTGTATGCGCTTTAGTATGTGTAACATGTCTCCTTTTCAGGATAAAACTCATTGAACAACAAAAATTCTGCTGCGTTGACCTCTTTGCCCCCAAAATAAACCCACCAGTGTGATGTCCTCCCATTGTTTTATCATGAGTTTAAGCCCATTGGCTCGTGGTAGCAAGGAGACTGCAGAGTATAGATGTTAGAATGAATGCAGAATTGCTGACAACATGGCACTGACCAAACACCACAGAGTAGACTGGTCAACCAATCAGAGTGGACCAGGCCCAGGACCAGGCTTCTCAGATGGACTGAGAAAACAGCACCATCACTATACTTAAAGACCTATTAACTGAGTTTTCTCAGTCCATGAAAAGTAGCAGGTTTTTAAACATTTGTGACTGTGAACCCACTCTATCAGTCATCAAAATAAATATATGAACCTGATTTAGGGCAAAATATGACCTCCTTAGCATTGATGATTACTTTCAGCAGCTCATTACCAATGAAGTTTGTATTGCTTGCAGACATCAGCCAAAAGTTCTCATTAAGTGATGAACATATTTTCTAAATCAATGCAGTTTTTTAAAAAACAGATCTTTGAAAAAACAGCTCATAAGTATAGTTCTCCAGACATGTCGACATTTTCTCTCATATTTGATCATGAACATTTCAGAGTTTGCCAAAAACAAAACTTCTCTGAATCAGTGGTGTGCTTGATCAAACTGATGTGACACAACTGATTAACGTTATAACCATAATTTGCTAATGGCATGTGTGTACGAAAGGGGCTGACATGGGCTGATATGAGTCTTACACTTATACATTTGTGGAGATCTGCATGAGCTGAGAAAAAAATATATATAGTTGTGCAATTATGATGTAATAATAATTGTAATAAATTAAGTTAAGAAAAAGAGTGCTTAAAAACTATAATTTGTAACATTCGCCAGCTGCACCTCAAAAATCTGCCTAGTAATATAGCTAAAACTCATACAACTGTACAAATAATTTTTGTCCATGTTTAATCTTTACTGCAATTTTGCAAAGCTTGAGATAAGGGCCTCAAGGCTCAAGCTGTGCAGTTAATAGAAACATGTGAGTGGTATCGATCTTTTCACCACACCCCCCTGCAAAAGGCTAATTAATGATTTTTCAAAGAAAATTTAACACATTGACGTAAACAGGGTAGTTGTTTATCATCAAACAACTGTTTAGTGCAGTTGTTTGACTTACTTTGTGTCAGATCTGTATTTTTTTTAGGCCAGCTGTCATTAGATAATAGAAGGTCTTTTTCCATTTCCAACATGTCAACAGGTCTTCATAAACACTGCTGGTTGGTTAATGAGAGATATTGATAAGATTAGTGTAACCCGTAACACAACAAACCCGTCCATTAGTCGATGTGTCTGTGTGTCAGCTGCCATGTGCTCTGCGGGATCAATGCTCTTCTACAAGCACTGACCTGGAAAAAGCTGAAAAAGCTTTGGCTGCTCTGCTATCAATAGACGGCTCTCATTAAGAACGGCTCCCGTGGAGTCAGCTCTGCTCAACTAGTGAAGACACTCGCTACAATGCCCTCTCATTAAACGCAGACCTGAAGCTGCTGCAGATTAACAACAGACGAGCTGTGATTTGTACTGTCTTTGGCTGTGACCCCAGAATATCCATGATGGTGCCTGAAGGAAAACATGTGAAGGTTCTGTCAGATCAATTTATTACAGGTTTCCCTCACATTCTAGAATACCTGGAAAACCTTGGAAACAGTTTTCAGGTCATGGATCATACATAAACATTGAGAGAGAACCAAAAGTCATAGAAATGTTTTTACCAAAACAGAGGAAAATGTCATCTGAAAGGGCTGAATTGTGTTACAAACCGTATCAATTACTGCAGAAGGCACAATTATGATAAATTTGATTGATACAGATATCATGATTATTATACACAACTTCTACTCATTATTTCACAACATCTGCTGTTTAACTTACTGTATACACACTTCACTTGAACTTCCTGAACACTTCAAGAAACAAGAAATAAAAAGTCAGTGTCATACGGATCCACCAGTCCATCTGGGAAACACCCCATAGACGCTGTTCAAGAAGGGCAGAACCTTTAGAAATAAATTTGAAGGCAACTTTATGACTGTGCTGTTTATCATATTCATTAAAGGCCATCACTTCTTGGTCTTAGCACATCAAAACCATCCTTTGTAGGTCCACCACTTTCTTCTCATAAGACTTTGATGAGCCTGATCATTTTATGATTGGGAACTAGTTTCTAATCTCTTTTTAAAGAATTGCATGATGAATCTGCCAGATGAACGACGCAGCATCTAAAAAAAACACATCAACAATAAACTTGCTGCTTTAAAGGCTACTGTTGATGTACTTTTGCATCAAAATTACTGTATAATTGTAAACACTGAAACTTTTGTCTCATATGACAGCAACTATGGACAAAGTGAGAGCAAAGTGGAATGTGGTAAAGTGATTGCTTAATCTGTATTATCTTGTTTTTTGGTTGTCAAATAATTCTCTTTTAATACACACTATTAGCAGCTATCAAATGACAGTGATCTTATAATCATAACTCTACTGTCATCTAAATTGACCTTGGAAATTTCCTGGTAAAGAAAAGAGTGAAAACTCTGTTACAAAACTTCTTAGCTTTGTCTTTTTTGGTCATGGCTGTCCTTGCCACCATAGTGAGGGGTTGTTTTGGCTCTGAGGGAGGCCATCTGCCCAGCCTGGAGGGAAATGTATTGGATCTCTTCAGGGTTAGAATTACACAACATGAGTCAGGATTGGGGCAGAACTGTTTTAAATCAAAGCTGTGTATTGGACTGTGAGTAATCTGCCAATGCAACAATTAGAGAAAGAAAGAGCACATTCCTGCAGACGGGACTTTACACAGTTGATGAGACTAACAGCTTTTTCTCTCCCAGAAAGGTATGGCTCAGCAGGGACAGCAATTGCAGGAGTCGTGGGCCTCCTTTGGGATTTCCCCCCCTGTCATTAACCGCAATCGGGTCTGGCTGGAGGAGCTGATCGGCCAATCAGTTCACCAATCCTCCCCAAGCCAGGCTTCCAGCACCAGTGGCCCCAGTATTAGCTCAGAGGGCTTTAGCGAGGGCACTGCCAGTCTGCACAGCTGGAGCTCAGGGACTACCTGTCTCCTGCACAGCTCTATCAAGAAGAAAAGTCAAGAGGTGTTTCAAAGCCGAGTGTTGAAGGAGAATCAGCTGGCTTGTTCTTCCAGAGGGCATAACGGTGGCACTCAATCCCAGGCAGAGCTGGAAAGAGGCAGCAGTTACTGTAAATTTCACGCATGGCCAGAGAGAGATGGGATATATCGGGGGAGGGGTTTCACATGGAATCACGCCAGGGCTAAAAGCATCCAACAACGGCAGCTTTGCGAGGAAAAAGTGGAAGCCAAACTGAAGTTCTCACAGTTTCTGGATGAGGTGACGGTCAACGTGCTGGACCCATGTAGCCTTCAGGCATTCAGGACGACAGGCTGTCCCTCCATTGCAGCCAGCACATCACTAACTCAACCCAAAGACAAGATTCAAGAGGTTACAAAGGTGACCCCAAAGCTTTCCTGCTCAATGGCCCAACATCAGGGCTCAGCACTGAAGGAGAAGACAACCCAAGAAGAGCAGCTCGATCTAGTGCCAAAAATCTACATTGAGACGGATGTCGGTGAGACAACAGACTTGGAAATTAACGAGGAGGGACCACTACAGTTGGAAGAAGATGCCAAAGATATGATTCCACCTCCTCCACAGTTCCGACAAGGGTTTGAGTCAAAGAGTCCCTTTCCGGAGTTTCATCTTGACTTCCCCAGATACCCCTACAGATCTGTCTCTCTGCCCCGGGGCATCAACATGGTGAGTGATGAAAGTCGTCCCAGTCTTTAATCAGAGCCAGGCCTCAGAACATATGCTGTGATTGGAGCGGAAATTGTTTTGCAGAGTCTGAAGTGAAGTCTGAATAAATGAAGTCTTCGGATGATTTGAGTGGAGCTGTTCTTGATTTTTCTAGGGCTCTTTCCTTCTCTGCTGTTCAAAGTAAGAGAATTAAAAAAGAAGAGGAAAGGATGGGAAATTGATGAATTCTATGGGGATTGGCTTTAATGAAGATTTTAACATCAGTGTACAGGATATAATCCAGTCTGCTGTTACATAAATGACTATAAAAAAGAAAAGATATTTTTAGCAGAAAGTTTGTAAGAAAAGTTTGTTTAGTGCCATTTTTATTTAATTCTGCTTACATTCATGTTTCTCTGAAATATACAAATGTAGCCCACATTTGGACTTAATTACATTCATTGTGCCATGCTATCTTGTGCTTTCCCTAAGCCGTATTGCACTGTAAATTAACACCAATATCATGACCTTGCAGAATTAAAAAAAACAATATGAGGCACTGACATTGCGGCTTTAACCACAAGTGCGTGAATGAGGTGTGAAGGAGTAAGTGCAACCTGCAGTGGAAAAAGTTCTTACAAGGAGTGAAAAGTCTTTTGATTAAAAAAAGTGTGTCACAAGCTGAAGTCTTTTTACTGTTTATTAGGTATGCATTTTATTATTGGTATGATATTTGTATTGGCTGAAATTGGCCTAAATAGTTGAATATCATATCAGAAGTTTTTTTTTTTAATTTTCCCTGTATTTAGAACAGATGTATTGGCCATCAGTCATACATATCCCATGTATTGGCAGTAATATTGGCAAAATACAAACAGCGAGAATTTCATTTTTCAAAGTGGGAAATATTTTCTTATTCTACATCTGTACCTTAAACAAACAGACTGTCACTTTGAAAGCAACAAGTCAGTTTTTGTAATGTAAGGACTTTGAGCTCTTGACGAAAAATATCTGCATCGGCAGTAATGCATTCAGAAATACTGCACGTCAGATTTCAGTAAAATACAATATTTTGAATCCCTACTATATTTCATTTACAGCAGGTGACCAGAGGAGGTAGTCATTGTGACTCACAGGATGCTGGTCTGTGCTTCACAACTATTACCACAGGACAAGAGCTCAACTGCCGTGATGTAGCTTGCAAGTAAGGATGTAAGAAAATTGTTAAAAAAAGGCTTGAAAAAAATCTTTAGTATTGTATTATATCCTGATGTATCATACTGTATCATACATATGTATCGGGATACATATCATAATGCCAGATTCTTGCCAATACACACCCCTATTTGTAAGAATACCAACCCTAAATTGGGAAAACAGCAGCACCAGAACTGCACATCGTGGACTTTGCTGAACTCAATGGACATAGCTATGCATAAAAACATTTTTAATATTTGTTTCTCCGGGGGACCCTCAAAAACAAACTGTCTTATGTTTCAGTGCAAGTCATTATGTGGATTTTATGGTCCGATTATTGGAAATTGGAAGGATTATAATGATTCATCAGATTAGAAGCACTTCCCCATTTTAACAGCATTTTTACTGCCCACCTTTAGGCATGAAACCAGAGGAAGATGGTTGATGGAAATAGTGTTTTCTTTCACTCTCTCTGCTGTTGTCAGTGTTGATTTTTGTTTGTTGTTTTAGCCATTCCAGTAAAAACAGCTCCAGCAGCCGTGAGACACACAAAGTATGTGGTTGGCAAACATGGAGAGACGGTTAGCAGCGAAAGTGACTGAAGATCAAAACAAAGTTAACAAAATCAGAAATATTGCACCTGTGGATGGAAAAACAAAATGGATGATGAGGTTGCTCTCTGCTCTCATAGTGCGCCAGTGGAGAAACTGTACCTTTGCTGAACTTAAACAGTCAGTCTGTGTCTTCAGACTTCTTTTCTTTGTTCATTAAAGGCCAAAACATCAAGTAAATGATCTTCCCCTTCATGAGAAGCTGTAACAAAAGCAACTTTAAACTCTCTGTGTAAGTCATTCTGAAAAGCTGCACCGACGGTTACACTCAGCTGATCCAGGAGTTTTCTGATCAATGCTGATGTCTCTGAGCGTGCACAGCAGTCGTGGCTTCATGCTGACCGGTAAGCAGGATTTTATGAGTGTGTTCATTAGCATTCGACCCATCAGCAGCTCCTTCACACAGTCCAAACTGAACAATGCCGTCATTTACTGACTCAGCCCACTTACAGCCCTTTATTGTATGACATCCATCATTTACTCAGACATAACCCTTGCTTAAACTGCCGCGGATGCCGAAACCCTCCTTAAACAACAGTTTTGCTCCAGGAACAGCAACCAGTGGTTTCTCTCGACTGTCACTGCAGAGTGCATGTTGGAGGAATGCAGACATGAAGGAGCAATTACAGCATTAAAGGAGAGAATTTCCAGTCTTAGCTTGACATTTATCTTAGCATTAGAACATTATCGATCCGTTTATCCTCCTCTTCAAGAATATAACATACTAGAAGGTGCAGTCGTCTTTTTCAGTTCAAACATGGCTATTTTCTGCAGCACACAGGACTTCTAATTTGCAGTCTGACTGTATTTCTCTCCCCAAAAAACACGCTTGACAGATCTGCGAAAACAGCACCGCTGTCATTTAATAATAAAGGAGAAGATCACATTGCCTTAATTTATTGTCTGATTAAAATTCAGCCTTTGCCGTCACCTTAGCAACTGCTTGAAAAAAGGTGGGTGGTGTGGGGGCTGAGAGGCAGGCATGTGAGCCTGTTGGTGTGCATCTCAGTCTAGAGGATAAGTGTGTATGTGTGCGTACGTGCGTGTTTGTCGCTGCGAAGTTTCCTCACACGAGTCCTTGTACTTGAAACATTCTTCACAGACACACACAGGCCTTCTGCTGCGAGAGATACAAACTCGGTTCGTTAAAGCGTATCCCCCGGCTTTAAGCAGCGGCTTGAATTTTCCTGTAGGTATTCTACCTATTTCTGTTTCCACGCTGACCCAGGAGATCTGACTCTGTGCTGCGGCTGCATCCTACTTTAACGACGCTGCTGAACATGCATGAATTTTTCCCCCTTACCAGTGATCCTTGGACCCCACTTTCCAGGGCTACGCAAATAATGAAACATGCCAACACTGTTGCATGGATGACACTTTCCATAAAAGTTGTCATGATACTGGAATTTAAAATATCAGTATAAAACTACTATGACTTTGCTACCCCGCCAGATGAAGTCTATAGCTGAACTACAAGTTCCTTTTCTATACAATGCATTTACATCAGTTTCGGCATTTGGGCACCAAGATGACGCAGTCATGTGACGTATATGATTATCAGGGAGCCTTTGAAATTATTTCAGGGCCAATCTGTATATGCATCCATACTGTGAATAGCTTTTAAATAAAATTTAGGAACCTTTGGCACTTCTGCACAGGCTTCATTTTTCAGCCTCAGAGATTTCTGCTTGGTACAATCACAGGATGCATTACCAGTACCACTATAGTGACAATGTGCCATTGGATCTCACCTGCCCACCTCTCTGTATGCTCCATGCAGTAAAGTGATGGGAGCAAACTGCCTTGAGATAAGAGGCTATTGGCACTTTTTGACAGCTTTTCTCCATATTTTCTCACTAAAGGTCCAAAAAACTCGACTGTGGTATACAGTTGGGATGTTGGTTTAGTGGAGTGGTAGCAGCAGCACACTTACCATGTATTAGGACTCTCATCTCATGCAGGTGGTTCCAGTCCATCTTAAGGTAGATTTTCTGCATGTCTGCCTCTAAGACACAAAATGCTTGCCCCTGTGGCGGGCCTCTTAAGATCTAAAATCTTTGGATATCACTTAAAACAGATGTTTTTGTTGATTTTTAACAATTTTTCAGAAAATGTGTTATAGAATTAATTGATGAGCTGCTATCAAAGCTAACAGAAGTTTTAGTGGATTGAAGATTAATGACTAACTGTGCTCACCTGGTTGACGATTGAAATAATAGTGATTGAATTGTTTTAAACAACCATGCATCCATTATCTATACCACTTATCCTGTTCGGGGTTGCTAGGGCCTAGAGCCTATCCCAGCTGCGTTGGCCCAGAGGCGGGGTACACCCTGGACCAGTCACCAGCCAATTGAAGGGCCACATAGAGAGACAGACAACCCTTCACAATCACAATCATACCTAAGGGAAATTTAGCAGCCTCCTTGCTGTGAGGCACACGCTCTACCTGCTGCGCCACCGTACTGCCCTGTTTTGAACAAAATAACCACTTCAACCTTAAGAAAACAAAAAGCGATGGGCATGACCCAACAGAAACACAAGTACGACAAAACAAAACAAGGGACCCAAGGCGGTGTTGGTGTGACTTAAGTAAAAACTTCAGTATTAAGGTTTGACCAATCCACTGTACCACTGTCGCGTGAGGAATCAAAATCCTTAAACATTGAAATAGTGTCCATGATATAATGTCTATGTGCTCACTTGTAAAGCGCCATCACCACATCATCCTACCTACATCGAGAAATCATAAAAAGCACAGATGCTTTGTTGAAACATGGATTGACACAGATGAATAGGGTTAAAACTGACGATGGAGAAGTAGGAGGATAATAATAATGACAATAACAATAATATTTTAAAAAAAGGACCAGAGCCTGTCACGTCCTGTGTAATGAGTGAAATTGCAGAAATTTCCCCATTTATCATTACACTTCTCTACCTCATTCATCAAACTGTACGATATTTTCTCAAATGCTGCCACTTCACCCAGTCCCAAGACCCATTCCTGAAATAATGAGCCTACCACATCTTTCCACTTTCTCATTCCCTTCTTAGATTCTGATTCTAACCACCAGCCTGTTATATTGAAGGCATATACATGGAAAGTCCAGAAATACATCTTTAACAAGGAAAAAAGTATTGACACAACTGACAACTTTCCTCTCAATCAGCCTGAAAGACTGAATGGACTCCAGAGGAATATTCTCTGAGTGCTGCATTATTCATTACCTACAGCAAAATGGCCAGCAGCATGCAGAGAACGTATATTCTCCTGTAACAACCCTGGACCTGAGATGTAAGATTCAACAGATTGTACCACCTGTTCCCCCCTCCCATCCTAAGTCTCTCCTGCCTTTTCTATCTCTTCCCCCTTCCTCTCTCCCTCCCTCTTCTCTGTCTTCTCCACGATTCAGCACCTTCAACGAGGATATTGACTTGCTGCCAGTTTCCCTCATGGGGGGGCTTGCCATGTATCTGCAGTCTGGCTGCAATAGAGGTTTTCCACTCTCCCCTCCCTCCCTCTCTCTCCCCCCTCTCTCTCTCTCTCTTTCTCCCTCTCCCCACTCTTTGGCATGATATGATTGTTCTCTTCTCACCTCAGCTCAGCACTGATGCACCCAGTCAGACAGTCAGATGGAGTGGAAGGGGGAGAGGAGCCAATGAGGGGAGCAAGAGGAGCGAGGGAGGAGGAGGACAGGGGGCATAAACATAAACAAAAACAGAGGGAATGAGGGAAATGGTGCCTGCTGAATATGTATGTTCAGATCTGTTTTGCGATGCAGCGTTGCTCCACTTGGCACACCGGGTGGTTTGACGGGTCCCCCCTCCACTAACACGCTGTCATTTCCTTTTAGGTGCCTGATGACAGGATGAGCAACATAGACACCATCAGGTAAGCTTCTCTCCCATCCTTCTCGCTCTCTTTTAGCACATATCTTTCAGCGCTCCATCCTCACGCCCCCGCGTTCTCCCCTGTCTTCTTCCTTTAAGCTCCTTTCCTCCCACTCTTCCTCTCTGTCTTTCCACTCTCCTCCTCTCTCTCTCTCTCCCTGTCTTGCTGCTGGAGTGGCGTGCTGGTTTCGGAGGTGGTGGCAGCAGCAGCAGCAGCGGCAGTGACGGTGCTGGTGTGTGCCGGGGGTTCTCTCTGAGCTTTAAGGGGAATAGCAGGGGGAAAGCCAATCCTCACTGAGAGAGATAGAGAGAGGGGGGCTTTCTCCGCTCTACCCCCTACGGAGTGGCTCCGGCAGCGGGAATTTTATCACTCATTCTCCAGGATGAAGCTCTGCGTGAGCGGAAGGTACTGCTGTTTTTGCATCTTTTGGGTTTGGATTAGAAAGCTGTGAATATGTGCGGGTGTGTGCACTCATCTGTATGTGATTGAGCTGGGCTCACACTGTCAGTTTGGGCTGTGTCTGTATCAATGCAGTGACGTTAGGAACGGTCAGATAGTTTCTCCAAGATTAGAGGGCGCTTTCTCTGTAGGCAGATGATTATGTGTTGTATGCATGGAATCTTTTACTTTGGAAAGTCACTGCAGCAAAATTGGAGCAGCTGTAAAGCTTTTCCTCTCTTGAAAATTAGTCAAAAGGAGGTGTGAAACTCTTAGATACGTAACAGTTGTAGAAACTACTTTTACGTGTCTGCTTCACCGATTTTGTACACTCACCTGTCGGTATGGGACTGAAAATCATTTAGCACAAGGGATGTCTAGTATTTTTCTTATATATATATCCTAGATGCTAATATTTCCAAACTTGTTTTAGCTGATGCTGATACCTAAACTGTATATTCACAATTTATGTTGGTAACATTATGGATTCTACCATAAATGATACTTTAATGGTTTTAATGGTAGATAAATGTAGATTAAAATAAAATAAATATGCATCAGTATATAAATATATCATGCAGAGTTTCCGCTTCCCTGTCTAAGAGAAGGTGTACTTTCACCTTACCTTAAATCCTTTGTCCCAACGGCCATTGGGTTTTTAAACAAGCTCTAGGTGAGCTTGATGGGAACGATGTACCGGTGAACCTGTGCTGGCTCTGTGTATTTACTTGTATTTTGTCTGCGGTATCTGTTTGTAAGCTTTTCCTGTGATGAGAGATATTGTAAGAATGTGTGTTTTAACTTCTGTTGCAAACCAAATTGACCATCAGGGACATTAAAGATTTTCAAATCAAATCAAATCAAATTAAATCATTTCTTTGGGTTACATGTTTGTTTAGGAAAAATGTATTCATATCAATAACCCAGTGGAGCATTGTGGTACAGTAACACAGTTTCTCAGAATAACAGCCGTTATGTTTAATCTACATTCAAGCACACTTTATTAGGTACATTGTGCTACCACAGTGTTCAGATTAAACAAAGTGCTAGAAACATTTCTCAGAGATTCTGCATTGACATGCTGCAGATTTGTTGGCTGCACAAGCATGGTGCAAATCTCCTGTTTCATCACAACTCAAAGGTGCTCTATTGGATTGAGATCTGGTGACTGTGGAGGCCACTGGAATACAGTAAACTAATTTTCATGTTCACGAAACGAGTTTGAGATGATCTGAGCTTTAAGTTGTGTGTTATTGTGCCGAAAGTAGCCATCAGGTCAGTTTCACACTGAAATGTATTACTTGCTTGACAGCAGCAGGGTGTGCTTGTCCTCATTTTGGTGAGCATGTTATCAAGTCGGACCCTCAGACTGCAAGCAGAAGTCACGCTGAAAATTTCAAGAATAGGATGCTCAACTATTTTTTCCACAAGCAAGTTTCTTGGCCAAAACAGACAGAAAATGAAAAATAGAGAGCCATATTTACCTCAATCCAGCTGGTATGTATGTAGAGTATGTAAAAGAAAAGATAGAAATCTTCAATTAACTCTTCCTTTCTGTGTCTCTCACAGTTGAACTCAGTTTGCCTCCTGTGAGGAGAAACTCCCCTTGTTTGGCAGAATGCTTTCATTCTGCAGGTTTTCCAGGTCAGTTATGCAATGAATCAGGTTCTGTGTGAGGAGATTTATTGTGGTTATTCCTTAAATTTCAATAGAAACTCATACATGGGTTGATATATATGTAGAGATGGAGCTGTAACAGCATTGAGACGGGCTAAGGCAGTAGGACATTCCTGTACCTGGTGTGAAAGCTGGAGCCGTACTTGCCGTACATGGAGCTCATACGCGCAGCAACACTTCGAGTGTGAAATGGGCATCAGAGGATGGGCTCACTACGGTCATAAAGGGATGGACATGGTCAGGAACAGTCCTCAGGTAGGCTGTGACATTTAAACAATGCTTATTTGGTACTCAGGAGCTCAGAGTGTGCCAAAAGATTATCCCCCAAACCACTATCACCACCATCAGCCAAAATGGTTGATGCATGGAGCAGGATGAATGCATGCGTCCATGCTGTTTAAGTCAAAAAAAAAAAAAAAAAAAAATATATATATATATATATATATATATTCATATATATATATGTATATGTATATACGTATATGTATATATATATACGTATATGTATATATTTATATTTATATTTATATACATACAGTATATGTGGCTCAAGATCATCGTGTGTTCATACTTTTGAACCCATAATAGCATTAAAATACTTTACAATTTCAATAAATGGACTGCACTATCAGTGACTTTGTACAATATTTTTTACTCGGTATGATTTTAATAATAATCAATGAGATCACACGTATGTTGGCATGATAACCCCTGCCAGGGAGGTTATGGTTTTGCTACTTTAACAGGATAACTTGAAAAGGTGTAAAGGTAACATTTCAGGATAGGTCAGAAATGAGCTAAGGACCAAGCCATCAGATTTTGATGGTGATCTGAATTTAGATGTGGATCTAGAATTTTTTATCCCTCCATTTTTGCTAATGACTTGAAACAGTTCTCAACAGTCTTTGGTGACCTTTTCATGAAATGTTGTTCATAGCACAAGAGACAAGTGATTGGATTGGATTAGGAATTTTTTGAAGGATTTGATAACAGTATGACATACATTGTTGACAATAACTGGCCTGACAGTGCTGGAAATGTCTTGGCAGAGGTTTGACTCTCTCTTGTTTGGATAAGTGGATGGAGCTGGTGAAGAGCTAAGGCTTTTGCCAGTTCAATCCACTTTTCCAAACATTGCCCATGCAGTCTTGACAGTGTGCAGTGCAGAGTTTGGTAAGAGAAAAAAATGTAAAAGTCTGTAATATTTGATGTCTGGACTTCTATCAAAGTTTATAATTTCAGTATTATGACTACTAAAAAAACAGCTATATATCTGTGTGTATATACATATATGTATTTGTATATATGTTAAATGTTTCACAGTTAAGCTAGAAATTATAGCTTGTGACTTTTGGTTTAATTTGCCCAGCAACACTACTTTATTACCATGGATGACATGTAGTTTTTCTCTGTATTTTAATACGTCTAGCAAACTCAGATGTTCACACAAAGCCTAAGTGAAACGGATGCCTGCATAGACTTGCAAAAGCTGATTCTAATGAGCTCATTACAATATTACAAGCGCTTACCTACTTCTGTGATTAAAGTTGCATTACATGAGAATTCAAGCAGCACAGCAAACACCACGACGAAGAGGAGATTGCAGGAAGAGGATAATATCAGCCTCCACTCACTCTCTTTCTCTCTGTCCCTTTTTCACCTCGCTGTCATCTGGTATAAGGCATGTTTTAATTGACACATTTACTAATGAACCATTATTAATCAGGCACAGACAGAAATAGATCACAAGCGTTTCCCTTTGTGTTCGATTACCAATGATGTTATTACAATTTCAGGCAGATTAGAGTTTAAGAGGCGTTTAAGCAGCCGATGAGGGGTAATTAATCCGGTGGGGTGTTTCTCCAATATCAGGCATCAATTCTCCTCACCTCGGTGTCACAGCTTTAATTGAATTATAGCAGCTCTGCTCAAGATAAGAGGAAGGGGTAGACCAAAGTCTTTATTCCTTTTTGCTCTTAGTGCTGAATAGGAAACAAGGTCATCTAATGACGCTAAGATGAGGTGAAACGGGGAGCTGGATCCACTTGAGAGCCTGACCTCGACTGTTTATCCCACCCAATCCACCATTTCATTTGTATCTCCAAACTCCCGACCAGAGGAATCTGATCACTTGGAGGCTCTATCTATTTTAGCGAAAGGCAGTCATAGCATGTGAACAATGTACTATAAGGCTTTTAAAAAGAGATTTAGAGCACTGGAAGTTAAACACTAATGATCTCCAGTCTTGATTAAAAAGAGCGAACACCATCTTCATTGTACAAATAAGTTGGCATGATTTTGGAGAGTGGGTGAAAATCACAAGGAGCAGTGGAGCACTCATTCCTTCCTAGATTTTAAGGTAATCGTTCAAAATTGAAGGTTATCGAGTCTTGCTGTCATCTTTTGCTTGTAAAGGATAAAACGCTTGGATTAAGATCAGATAATTCAGAAAATTATAGTGTTATCTCTAGAAGTTTCTAAAAGTTGCAATAATAATCCTAGTACTATCTAAATAACGATATATATGGAAATTTTGCTATGTCTAGACAAGGGGTGAAGCTGTAGAGGAGCAATGGTGGCCCTAGGTCCTTGCAAGTTTTGCCCATTTGTTATTGCCATTACTTTTATATTTGTTCCATGTAGACAGCATCAGGAGAATGCTTCTAACTTCCAATATTTTGCTTTAATTGGTTAAAAAAGGTCAGACATAGGGATGCAACTTTTGACTATTTCCATAGCCAGCTAGTCACCTACTATTGGATTGTTTAGTCAGCGAGTTTTGCCCAATAATTTATTGACTCTTAATATTATTTTGTGGTCTTATTAACAAGTTATATTACATCAAATAATGTGATTCCTTATAATATAATATATAATAGTCAAACATAATAATTATTATTCACCCTAAAATGTGACAGTCCACTTTTAAACTAACAAATGTGAAATTCTTTATTTTAGTCAAAGCAGTAAACACCGATCAGGCATGACATTATGACCACCTTCCACCCTGAATGATCTGCAGTCATACAGCCCCATACGCAACAAACTGTGATGCTCTGTGTATTCTGATGTTTTTCTATCAGAAAGTAACTTCTTCAGCAAGTTGAGCTAACACATAGGCAAGCAGTTGTTGCCCATATGCATCAGTGACCCTTGGCCGCTCATGATCCTGGTAGACTCTGACCACTAGAGACCAGAAAACCTCACAATAGCTGCACTTTTGGAGATGCTCTGAATCAGTTGTCTAGCCGTCACAGTTTGGCCTCTTTCAGACACATTCAAATTCTCACAGTTGCCCATTTTTCCTGCCTCTGACATCAACTTTGAGGACAAAATGTTCACTTGCTGTCTAATCTATCCCTCCCACTAACAGGTGCCATGATGAGGAGATAATCAGTGTTCCTTACTTCACCTCTCAGTGGTCGGAATGTAATGCCTGATTGGTGTATTTATCTTGTTTTATTCATAGCTATCAGGGCCGGAATTTCAGTGCAGGATTGTGGGAATCCCACACAAAATATTCAGTTACCTCAAGTCCGCATGATGCGTGAGAATTACACATCAGTTAACAGCCCCCTCCCCAGTATTATATGATAAAACACAAAACTAACACTAGTCTTACTCAAATTAAAATAAATTGTCTCGCTCATATCAGTCAGACTGTTTAGAGTAAAGGCTGTGCGAGAACAGCATCAGACAAAAATGGGGTACACACATAAAGATTATCGGGCTGTTTCTGTCTCGACTTCCTCCTTCCCAACCAAGGACGGCAAATGCCGGATTATCTTATGTCTTATAAGATTATCCAATAAGATTATCCTGTGGTCTGAGGTGTGCTAAGAGTGAATTTGTCCCAATAATCGGCTCCAAAACGAGTCGGGGCCGAAAATCGTAAATACTAAACTTGTTCAATATTTACAACCAAAAATCTTTGTGTGTGGGGAAAGCCAACGACTCCGAAGTCATGACTCCGTGAATTGTGATCAGGAACTGAATGTAGCCAATCAAGAAGCGAGCTGATGGAGGAACAAGGAAGCAGGCGTAAAAAACAACAAACACGGCCGACCTGATACATAAACATAAAGTTCGGTGGACCTAAGAAAAGGAGGACCAGCTCACATGTTCAGATAGTCTCCAGGATTTTACACAGTCTTTTTTTATTTAGTTCCCAATTTTCCGTCAAAAATAGTCCCAAGACCACCATCATTCCCTCTTCTCGTATGCCCTCTCCCATGTCGCATGTTGTGTTTTCCGGTTGTTGCCATAGACAACGTTTATGGTTGTTGCTATGCTTCTTCTTCTTCGTTTTTGTTCGATCAAGTTTGATCACACAAGATTTCTGTCTTGGAGGACTAGATTCTAGATCAGTGGTTGGACAGAATGTTATGCATGTGGTGTGCTTTGTTGAGATTATCGGAGCACACCACACACAGTACGATCAAAACTGTTCAATGCCTGAACAGATAAAAAATCTCTTCAGATTTAGAAAATCCTTATGTGTGTACCCTGTTTTTCTAGCTCAGACTTATAACTGTTACATTTTAGTTTTAAGAATCTCTGCTTCTTATTAGCAGTGGATGAAGAAAATTGCTGCTGTTGGTAATATCTAACTTAGCATATCAATAAATAAATAATAGTTGCTGACGCACACCCAAACTGTGTTACAATTTTGGTAACCCCAGTTAAAAAGAGGTACATCTATTACTTTTGCTGATCTGTTGCTCTTTTTTGTGTAAATTGTGATAGAACACACTTCTGGTCTGCATACGGTAAAATTTCCATCTGTCACAGTGATGCGGGGCAGTGATGACTAACATTTAAATACTAATATTGCATATGATGATCATTATTCATCATATAGTCTTGTTCAGTCACATAGAGATTGGCAATGAAGTTTGACTCCTTTATTTGCAGCATTGAGGATGAAAATACTTCCTAAGAATTGATGTTTTAGAGCGCAGTCTTTTTGCCAGGCTGTGACTCCGCGGTCACTGTTTGCTGACGCTGCTCTTAACAAAGATAATAGGAAGAGTGGGATGACTCACTCCACAGAAAATCTGCTCCAAGTCCCAATGTTATGTCTACACATAGCACGAAAAAGATGGGTCCTGAAATTAAGACTATTTACAAGTAAATCCATCAGCAAAACTTGCTGTCACTGAATTTTGTCAACTAGTCACTCTATCCTGAGTCAGAAATGTTTTTTATACCTAACTACTTGGCACTCCCACATACTTTTCTGAAAGATATTTGCCAATTCATGTTATTCAGACGGTGTGCATAAATTTCACTGCAGTTATAAATAAAAGATGGCTCCGTCTTAATTGCATGAAAGTGTTGGCATCAGTAAATTAAAGCAAAATAACGTAGATAAAAGGAATAAAATGTAAAAAAAAAAAAAAGATTTAATTGCATTAAAAATACGCGAAATTCTGCTGACACTGAATAGAATACACAATTAGGAATGTTTGGAGAGGTTGAAACTGAATGTACTTGTAGACATACTGTATAGATAGATGTTCTTTATAGATCGTTTACAATGCTCACCTATGTAGGCCCCAGGTGGTTGACTATCTTTGACTAATGATAAAACTGCCTATGCCCCCGATGCTTCATCTCCGAGACGCCTTCCAGTCTGAACTGATGAAATGTCCTGAAATCTCTTGCTCCCTCTCTTGCTCTCTCTTTCTCTTTCGCAATTTTCTGTCCCCGGCTTGGCTGGGCTCCTGCGTCAGGGGGCCATGTGGCTGAGATAGAGATCTAAATTTTACATGAAGGCACAATGAAGCAGAGAAGCGCTAAAGCTACTGAGACTTCTTTGTTAGATCAACAGTTTAAAGCTTTTTTAAGGCTGTCAGATTATTGAAATAAGTGACAAAATTGTTCTTTTGGATAAAATTTGAAGTGCTTGATTTTGGGGATGAGATTGACACTGCTTGGAAAGAGCTGAAAGCTGCTTTTCAAGGATGACTGACAGCCCTATTACTGATTTGTTTCTAAAGATTGTTTTAAAGATTGAGTTCCTAAGAAGGCAGAAAATAAAAGACTGAAAGAAGCAGAGGATGTGCATTGAGATCTTTTCTCCTGCTGAGTTCATTCATCTACACTGTGATTAATATACAGAATGGAACATTAGATGTATACGTCAAACAATATCATATATTTTAGATATTTATTCATCGTTGCTTTTCCATTCTGTACTGGCTCAGCTTGGCTTGACTCTGTTTTGGTACTAGTTGCCTCATATTCTGTTACAGTATGTACTTTAAACTTACACCCTCAGTGTAGGCGGGGTCGTCATAGGGCAGCTGTGTGAAACTGAAAATGGCTTCCAAACAAAACAACAGAGGAAATGAGCAGATAGTGTTGCTTGTTCTTGGTCTGTGGCTTTTTGTACCTTTTGCCCTGTTTATGTAATGCATTATTGTCTTTTTTGGGCATTCAGATGCCACGTGATCACCCTTAATTCTTTGTTTGTGCCAAGTGGTGACCTCAGAGAAGTTCCACAAGTGTCCTCTTGAGCCTGGCTGCAGTAAACCTTATGTGGTTGAGTGTGGGGGCTATTTAAACATTACATTTTACATTGCATTTACAGGCTTTGGTCTTACTATTTGATATGTTTAAATGCTCTCACTGTACAAGGGAGTTGATAATATTTTTTATATCATACCCTGTCTTATTTGACAAGAAGTTTTGGATGGTTGGGACATGATTGACTTAGGCACAAGCCTGTGCAGTGCCGCCATTTGTCAGATGGCCTTATAGGTCTCACCTCAACTTGGCTTCTGTCTGTGAAAAAGTAACCTAAGTTTCAGTTGAGACGACATGGCAGCGTCCACAGACTGGCCTCAACAATGTTCCAAAGCTTCCTTTAATAACCGGCATTGGCGTCACATGGCTTTATCAAATTATGTCCACAGTCAATGGTGTGCACATGTTTCGATGAGTGCTGGTAACAGTTTAAAAACTGATACCTCAGACTACATGCTGAGCTGCTTTTACCTCAACAAACTCAACATAAACTCAAACTCAATATAAATATCTTCCAAAATTCCCAATAAATGACCATCATTGTAGTTCAGTCAGGACCACTTTCTCAATAAAAGACATCAGAGCAGTTATTTGGATTTAGCTGTATTTGCGGTTATTTATTGCCAGTTATTTGAATTTGGTGGTGTGGCTCAGATAGGGGCTGTTCCAGCCTTTCTACATGCCGATAGTGGAAGAGCTGAGGAGTAACATCACATGCTCCTGCCCTCCTTGCCCCAACTAGGAAAGGATGAGGCAGGGGGAGAAGCAGCAAAATCCCCCCAGAGCAAGCATTAATGTCAGCATGAAAGTGATTAATTAATAAAATAGCACTAAGGGGGAACTGGGGTGGAGGAGGGTTGCAAAGCAGCTTGCAACAGGAGCAGCAAAGAGTAGGCAGGCCAGAGCAGCTTAGATAAGGCTGTCTGGCTGCAGTTAGCCAATGGCAGCTAAGAGGTAAACCAGCTGGCTGCTGACAGGGGCAGGCTACCTCTGGATCAGCTGTTTGACAGTGGAATAATAGCAATCTTGGCTGAATGTCCCGCCAAAACTAGTGCTATATCCCATTTGTGGATTACAGTGATTTAATGTTGCTTTTCCATTCATGACATTATCTAAACTTGGCTCAACTATCTATAAAGTAAGAACTAACTATGATGAGTAAAGTTCTTTGTACTCAGATGCTGATGCCAAAAAATGAGTAAAGTCACAGGAAGTCATGCTGGTATCGGGTGGAAATACATCATGATAAAACATTTAACTCATAGTTAGATGGATGTCTCAATATCTTACAGCTTTCTGAATTTCATAAAGAAAAAAATATTCAGTCAATTGTTATTATAACTGTAATTTTAAGATTTTTATCTCAATTCTTTAGCAAGCTTTCCTGAAGATGAAATGGGAGTCCCACACGGCTTCATCCTTTGCACATTTTTTTTTAAGTTTGTACATTAATGGCTTGTCAAAGTTGTGTGTGGGGATGAAATCTGGTACAGATATAATACTTACATGTCAAATACCTACCAAAGTGGATCACAACACAGATACTGGTGATTTATTTATTTTTTATTTTTGCTTTACATAAATTTAAAAGCAAAGAAGGCAGAACTTTTATGTCTCCTTCGCTCAGTTAATTGTGAAATATGCCTGCTGACCAAAGAAATGGACATTACGGGCAACAGAAGCATTATCAATTTGGCCTCAACAAGAGTTAACATTAACATAATTTCCTCTCCTAAGTATCACTTCAGGGAGACCTGGTTTGGCAAAGTTATAAGCAACCAGGCACATCCCATAACTGCTTCGGCCAGCCTGCTTTTGAGTCTCTGCTCTCTCACCCTCTTTTACAAGCCTGTCCTTTATCTCTCTCTGCACTATCTAATACAGGCTAGGAAATGCCCCCCAAAAGTCTCACTTTAGTAACTGTTAAGGCTCTTGAACAATTTTAAAAGTATAGTTTTTGCTTGTTTTGAAAAACCAAGTTAATACCGAACCCTAGTCATGTGTACTGCAGAAGCAAATGTAAGGATTGATGCTCATAATACAGTACTATATGTGTCTAGGAAGACATCTTCATCAGTTACCACACAGCTTTCACAATGTTGGTAGTTCACAGTTTCTTGTTCTCAGAGTTCATGTCTCACAATTAACACTAAAAAAATGTTTGTTTATTTTTTGTACCATTAAAAACAAACTAAATAGCTCTAAAGATTAATGGGGATCTATTAAAAACCTTCTATGAGCAATAAAGTCCCAGACAAGAGGCTAAAAAGGTCAGAACATTGCCATGCTCTAAAATGGATGTTTAATATGTTTGGCTTGATCATTTCATAAAGTGTGTCAGTATTAAGCTTATTCATAAATGTTTAAAGCACCGGGCTCTACAGGGGCTCAGTGACCTTGTGTTTTCACTCGGAGTATTAGTCTAGTCTGCGACACATGGAGCAGCTAATGGAGACTGTAATGTGCCCTTTTGTAAACCTTTACTGGGACAAACAGCCTTTTCTGTTCAGGAAATCAATGTGTGGAACCTGCAGGGCTTAAACTAGATCCAGACTGGAGTCATTTCAGACTCATACTGAAATAATTTTTCAAGAGGACACAGACATGATCTTGTGCTGTGCTTTGTTTTACTTTGTTGCTCTATGCTGTAATCTATTATGTATTTTGTGTTTTTGGTCTATTCATTGTTAAGCTTATTTGCAGCTGGTTCTTTTGTATTTAGATTTTTACATGCAGGGAGTTGTTTCTGCAGAAGGCCATTGCTGAATGTTGCAACACAAAACAGAGCTTCAACTCCTTTTTGTTCCCACTTATTTCTTAAGATAAACAAAAGTCTTAGTAAGTTTTATTGTGTTTGGTAGTGTACATGTTACTTTATTTTTCACTTGTCCTAGGCTGAAGTTTTTCATCATTAGAACTTGAATTAAAGTAAGCTTATCTAATTCTCTGTTGAAGACAGGTAAAAGAATGGTGTCAATATTCTCATCTTTTCTTAGCAAGAATAAAAGTAAATATATTTTACAAAATGGTGATTTATTCCTCAAAATTAGATTTAAAGCATCTGTTAGGAACTCTCTAAAAACGCCCTGGTTTTTATGCACCCCTTTTTGAAAGAAAGGTGAAAAAAAAAACATTGTCACTGCTTTGTTTAAACCAATTATTCCTGTCATGGAGATTCTTAGCTTTGGAAATTGTGGAAAAAAAATTCAGTTTCTTCAGCATGATGTCACTACAGTACCCTGCTGTTTTTGGCAGCTACATAGTAAATTAAAGCCTGTTTTCTGGTGGTCTGTTTTTGTGTCTGCAAGGCACCCAAAATTTTATCCAGTCTGTTTCTTAACCAGTGAGGAACTGACAGAGGCTTTATGTGTGTTTCACTCCTGTTCAGTCTGTATATAACACATTTTAGTGTCTGTTTGCAAAGTTAGTGTCGTTACTTAAAGCTTACATGGGAACTGTCAGTTGAACCAAACAAGTGTATCAACTCTGTACTTAAAAACGTGGGTCTCTGTAAGCAACTTTCAGACAGGCTATTTTTATACAATGCATCAACACAGATTAATGTCCAGTTTTGGCATTCAGCGACCAAGTTGACTCAGTGGGGCACAAACCTCTGCCAAGACAATTCTGACATTGTTAGCAGAGTTATTATGTGAAATGTGGAAAACTGACCAATCACGTTATGTTCGCAAATCCTCAAAATAATTTCTGGGTCAGCATTTGTATTCGGATCTCCACCAAAATCTGTTCACTTCTCTGGTATGTCATGACTAAAATTCCCTCAAAATTTAATTGAAGTCTGTCGTGAACTTTTTGGATTATTAACAAAAATGTGGAAAACCTGCCCTATGGCGCAATGTCAACAAATCAATTTTCTCGTGTGAAATATAGGAGCTAGCCTCAGTTTGAGAGGCAGAGAAACTGGACAGCATAATTTGAAAGCTGAAAGACTGGCTCTTATTACTGAACTGAGCCAAATGATCCAGATCTTTTGTTGGTCTACCACAGACTATGACCTTGGCCAGACCTCTCTTTAATGCCTTTTAGTGCTTGTTGCCTCAACTTGAACAAATTAATCTAGATGAAGGTAGCCGCCACCACTTCTATGTAGCCTGAGGTACTCAGAAATCAGCCCCTTTTCATTAGGCATTGGACTGGTTGTGCACAGAGCATTAAGGATTATAACATGGTATCCCATTGCTCAAAGCAGAAATGAATGCATAGGGCCTCTATTGCAGATTGTATGTTGTAAGAGTTTAGTTCAACATAACCTAACTACAGACAGCATTATGCAATTTTGGATTTAATCAGCTTGTAGTCAGTCGTTGTGTTTAAGAACACAGAAAACAGTTTTGGAGGATGGTCAGGTCTTGGTTCAGGAGGATGAACATGCTCTTTTTCCTGAAGTGTCTTGATCAGCACTTTCAGCAACTGCAGTAGAACAAATCATTTTAGCTGCACTCAAGAAGCCTTGTTTTTAAACTTTATGTTATACAAATAATATAAAAATGGTGACAAGAGCCAACAGAAACCTGTGCAGTTGTGTGTCAATTTTGTAATTAGAACATGTTTTATCATAAACATGTATATAACAGGTAATAAGTGTCAAAGCATGATATAAGCAGATTCAGCCATTTTGTCATCACAGATAAGTGAAGTGCCCATTGAATCCCTTCTATTGACTAAGTGGTGATACAGTAGAGCTACAGCAGACATTTCTGCGTTTGAAAGTGGTGTGGGAGAGAGGCTGGTCTCAAGAGGCTGGAGGTTAGTTTTGATCGGTTTAAGTGGACAGAGTTGGTCTAACAGTCTAATGCTCTCCTCCATAATCTGTGCTCCGAGTGGACAGCCTCTCTCTCTGTCCTGTAAAGTCCTGACAGCTCCTGCGGGGGTCATTAAGTGTTTTTTATAATCTCAACCCCATTATTCCGCGTCCCCTTTGCCCTCTTCGGCACCAGTGGTCAGATAATACTGTAAAGGTCAGAATAGCGGTTTCACAGAAATACATCCCAACTGCCATTACTCATTTTTATCCATTTGACTTGAATTAAAAAAAAACCTCCGTTAGCTGAAATATATTTTATTTCATCTCTTTGCAATAAGAGCAGAAACTTTGTGAAGCTTAAAATGAAACCTTTGCCTACTCGATTTTTATTGGACTGCAATTAACACTTGTGAAATCAGGCTTAATACTGTATTGTTAAAGTTCTAAATAGGGATGCTTTAATGAGGAGAGACAGTGGACAAAGCCGAAAAGGGGGTGAGACAGCAGGGGAAGACTTGTGGGAAATGGGCTGTAAGCTGGAACAGAACCTGAGCCACCTACACAAGGGGATATAGGCAAGTGCACATATGCAACCCACTTAGCTACCAGCACCCAGGGACCCTTTAATTCTAAAAACCAACAAACCCAACTTTATGACTCCAAGGTACAATTGGGTTTTACATTAGAGTGCTTTAACACCATGAAGAGTGCCTGAGCATATAAGAAATTATGTTTTTCTCAGCGTTCACAAAAATTTGGTTTGGGCTAGAGCTGCTGCCTGTTTGTAGGTACATGTTTGTATCAGGATTTAAGGTAACAATGAGCTAGACCTTTTACCACCAAAATTTTTTTTCAGTTTATCAAGAACGAAAAGTGGAATTTATGCAGTTTGAACAAAATCCCTCAAAGAGTTCTTTAGATATTACTTTTACAAGGTCAGGATGATGTTTTATTAACCTTTTTTATTGATCTAATCAGTTCATTCATAAGTCAGAACGGACTTATTTATGATACTTAAAAAGTAAAAAAAAATAGCTATTACTCATGACTCTTGACTTATTGCAGTCACAAGCAAGAGATGATTAACATGAGATCGGTTGACCTTGACCTTTTACTCATGGGCTCCAAAATAACTGCTGTTCATCTACTTGAGATCTTTGTTAATAGAGTTAACACATTTTTAATTACTGCTTGCTTACCTGATATCACGTAATAGGTCCTGTCAGTATGATAAGCTGGGCTAGCAAAACAGCAGCCACACCCTGTGATTAGCACGTGCACAGACAGATCAGCATTGAGCTTTGACTTGAAATTCAAATTCCTGTTATGTTTTTCTATTTGTTAAAACAGCAAAAGCCTGGGCCATGACACTGACTGACAAAGTGCAGATAAAGCAGTGTTACAACACGGTGCATTGTTTTAGTGTTTCTTAAAATTAGGACATGGGCCATTTAAAACAAGGACACATAAAGCTGCATTTCTACCAAGCAGTATAGTTCAGATTGGCTCAGTATAGTACTCAATAACAGGTGTTCCCACTGTCAAATAAGGAGGAAAGGTATGCAGAAAATAGCTCTTTGCTTTCCCACTTTTGGGCACTCCTCTGAAGGAGTGTCAAGCATACCAAACCAACCCTAAATGATGGAGCTAAAAGCTCTGCAGTATGTTGACTGGTCACAAAAATCATCAATTCCCATGCGACAGCAGCCAAAACGAAAATACATACCTCACCTTGTGCAAATAAGCGGTGGATTTATAGTGATTTGTTCACAGCTGTTGCTTTGGAAATGTCCACATGAAACAATGCTTCATAGAGTACTGGAGTGCTGGAAGTCCTCCATTGTTGCTCTTTGTTGACAATCACGCTGTACTTCAGACCGCTTCACTGTGTTGCGCTGCTGTGATGTCATGCATTTACGTGACTTATGGGACTCTCTTTTCGGCTCACATCCCCACCCTCAAGTGAAGGTACAGCTGACAGTGGAAATGCAGACAAGATCTGGGTTAACTGCTCCAAACAGTACCAAACTACTGAACCACTCGGTGAAAATGAGGCTCAACCGTTCCATAGATGTTTTTTGGGACTTGGGACATTGAGTTTGAATACTGGTCAACAACAGGATGCTGGATTTACTTATCAATACTAAACTTCTGGCAAACATATTAAGAGTATTTTATGTAACTGTTATTTCATGATGTCTGTGATGAAACAGTGTTACTCTGAACTTTATAAAAAAAGAGATGAGGCTTTAAGTCAGCAGAGAAACTCTGGATTACCTTTCATTACCGTAAACCCAACTTTCCAGTTAAAAGGATCACTGAAGTTAATTTTCTTTAAAGTCGCATAATATATCCTCAGACTGTCGAAGAGAATACAGAGATGCCTTTCAGTATACGTCCTGTATTGGATAAAAGCAGCTGTGATAAAAGACTCAGCAGGCTCCAGTTTGTCTACCTTTCTGGGTGATATGAGTTGAAGGATAGTTCAACATTTTGTGAAATATTGATTTTTTGTGGAGAGTAAGATGAAAAGATGATCATACTGTTATGCCGTTCCTTAAAGCTACTCCCAGTAGACACATCACTGAAAGGCCAAGGGAGCTAGCTTTTCTGTCTTACGCAGCTTTTTCAGCTGTTTTGTTGCAGACTAAAATTGCTGCCGACCTGGTCCAAACAAACCACATAGATCCTTTTTGGCACATAGCCTGTGATGAAGCCACAGGAAAACAAGGGAAGCTCTGCACAGTTTAAACACACACTAAAAGCCTTATCGGCACAAAGCATTTTGGCATAAAGTGTAGGCATCTTCTCTAAGTTGGCGCATGGCTTTTCTGATCATTTGAGAACAGATTGGAGGGATTTATACACATCTGTGATATCATAGCACACACTTTACTAAGCTTGCAACACCACACCTCTACTGTTAAATATCAGAGCATTTGATGATATATTCAAAGTTTATAATGGGCTAGAGGGCTGAGAGTCATAGTGGCTTTTTTCAGCACTTCTGAGTATGCTATTCCTGTGAGCTCCAGTGCATGTAATACTCCCAGAAATAAGATTAAAAAAAAAAAAGATCAAAGATTTTCATGCAACACAGAGCTAAATGTCTTGAATTTAATAAATGTCACCAAAATTATGCTCACGGATATTAATACCAGCTGTGTTTTACGCATGCAACAAAATCAAGAATACCTGTATGGAAAATGAGAAAACAAATTGCTTAAAGCCCGCATTTATTTCATGTACGGTAAACAGGTCTATCATAAACATATAGAAGTCTGATCCTGTTGGTTTTAACTGAAGATTTTAATGATTAATGTTTTTTTTTTTTTTTCATATTTTTTTGGACATTTTGTGCTTTCGTTGATAGGTATGTGTGTGTGTTTTTCTTCCTTATATGCTGGAGACAAGACTGAAACTGAGCTTTGTCACTAATTATTCTGACATGCTACTGTTATTCTATTACTTTTATTCACCTGTCACTGGCCTCAGTTACATGATGTTTTTTAAATTCGTAAGTATTCAGAATTAAATAATTCAGAATTAAAGTATTCTCCTGCATGTTTACATGGAAATAGTAATTCCGAATTGAGGGTTACATGGAAAACAGTTTATTCGCCCTTATTCTATTCCACTTAAGGTCTGGGGGTTGGGAATGGTTCTGATTGGATGGGGGCGGATGTGGCGTATTTATGTCTACCGGAAGAAAACAAACTCCAGTTCAGTGTCTCTGTCAGGGAAACCTCGTCCAACTTGGACACTACAACTTCAAAAAGGTCTGCATTTTTATGCTTACATCCATCCATTCTTTTCATTATTTCCAAATCTTCTAAGGCTCTAATTGAATAAATTGTCACGGCTCGAGCCAGCGCTCATTCGGGTGGCCATCCTGTTCCCATCAGCACGACAGGACAGGGAACAAGCATGTGCAGAACGACCGGAATTAATTTAAAACAGAATGAACTTATACATGATCAAGGAATTATTCAATTCAGATTTAAAATCAGAATAAACCAGTTAAGTTTAATTCGGAATAGTCATTTTCATTTGGAATTCAGTGTTTACAAGGTCATTTTTAATCCTTGTAAAGAGGATTTAAGTTTTATTCTGAATTAAAAGGGAATTAAATCTCTCATGTAAACGTAGCCAGTGTGGCTGGTAGCTTAAGGCTGCTATTTATCAATGTGAAGTTGTTACCCTCTTGCAAGCCCAACAACACACAATTGCTTAAACCAGTGATATTGGTATTATAAAATTCAATTTCCTTGCACAAAAATGGTGCTTATGGTGTCAATACTGGTTTACTGATCTTAAGACCCATTGTTGTAGGGGTTGAAATCTCCTTTCAACGGTTCTTCATTCTTTTGCTCTGTAAAAGCTCTGTTAACACAATAATGACTATGTATTATTTTTGTTTCCTGTCTGAGACTTGACAGGATTAAAACCTTAGCTGTGGGCTTTCGGATGTTAAAAATCATACTTATTTCCCCCTCTTTAATTCCAAAATGTCTGCTTAAACTCAAGCAGAATAAATGAGAGATGATCGGGGGATCTATGCTTAAGGCTCAAGAGATCTGTGTGTGTGTGTGAGTACATGTGCATCACCGTCAGAAGCCACAAACTTTGCAAACACAGTCTCTTGAGTGACTGATATATGTGTACCAATATGTAAATAACATTTAACAACCAGTGCTTCACTAAATAAAGATGTAAATTCACTGAATATGTTATTACTCACTTTTCTGTGCTCAACTCCATTTAAACTATGTTTTATTTTCATGTACTTCATATAATGTCATATAACTGTAGTGGTGCGCTTTTAAACTCCACACTCCACAGTGTCTCAGATGTCCGTCAAAAATACATATAAAGCTGTAGAACAGAAAACAAACAAACAGCAAATTGTTTTATTTCATCTTTTGCTTTTTCCTGATGTCAGGGGTAGTGATTAAATTAGTACACACTTTGAAAGTATTTATCCCACTTTAATTAAGCTTTCATTTATGATCATCATTGTCGTCAGTAATGAAATTAAAGAGTTTATGTGCATGTGAATGAAGCCTATAGCTAAAATCTGTTACAGACATTTGTTTAGGCCTGTTTCTCCAGGTCAGGCTCTTAAAACTGTTTATTATAACAATGCTTACAAAAAATAAGGATTTTTAATTGTTTTTAAGAAAATAATTTCATATTATTTAACAACTTAGGGACTCTCAGGAATGTTTGTTTTCTGGTTTTGAACAAACATTGTATCCAATTCATCAGTGAAGGGAAAAAATAATCAGCTGATGAATCAGTAACTGAAATTATTTTTAGTTGCAGCCCTGATAAATTGTTATTTATTGGCAATTAAATTAGTTGCAGGGGACGTCAATTATTTAAACACACACTGAAGTTTTCTCTGATGTATATATCTGTTTATGTATACTGTATATATAAATATATATACACCACTGCAAAATGGCACTATGCTGAAGAGCTGCTTGAGTGATATTGCTTCTATATTTTCTCCATATTTTTTTTCTCAGTAAAAGCCTCATTCATGCATCCCTGAGTTAAAGCTTTTTAGGCGTCCTCTTGAGAGCTATGGATGGACCAGTAAGTACATCAGAGCTGCCTGTATGTGTATAAGAGTGTGAGGCAAATAGAAACACACAAACACACATACACACGACCACACAAAAGCAGATACATGGGAACACAAAACACAGGGCTCTGCAGGCTAGCAGGTTTGCAGAGGTGGTTCCTTTTGTTATGTCTAATCACTACCTGTCCATTCCTGCTACACTCAAAAACAATATGCTGCGATGGTGGGCGGTGTGCCCTCAGTGTGAATTTGCGTTTGTGTGTATTATGTGTTTTGCTTGTTCTATTTTTGATGAGCGGATACCTTTTGAAAGCTGCTTTTGCTTCTGTGTCTCATCTCTTTTTCTGGTTTTGAAAAGATGGCCCAACAATGGTGTATTTAGGTATATAAAGCAAAATGGTGTACATTTAGAGGAACCATTGTTAAACTGAAATGAACCCAAAATAAACTAAAACTACTGCTCGGCTTTTTCATACCACAGCAAGATGCTGAGTTTCTGGACAGTGAAAGTAAAGCGATGACTGAAAATAGGCTGATGTGGTTTTTTTGCCCTAAGTGTGACTTAGGGCTGAAAGATTTATTGTTTTCGGATTGAATCACAGTTTCAGACAACGGAATCATGTGATCGCCAAAGCTGCAATTTTTTGCAGCCCTCCTGACTGACCCAGGATCTGTTGTGTCAACTATTTTACACATACTGTTTTACAAATTTGCAGGCAATTTGCATTTATGGGCGTGCTGGTAAGAAGGTCAACAATACAAAGCCTCTGTTTAGGAGTAGAAGTTGGAGTATCCCTTAAATAATGAAAACAGACTATTTATTATCAATATTAGATAATTAATCATTTGTTCTGTGCTTTTGATCATTAATTTCCTTACTGTTGTCTATACTGTAAACACAGTGAATACTGCACTGAAGCCTGATTTGAAGAAAATTGTAAATCAAATTGAAATCGCAGTAACTGCCAGAAAAAACACAATTACATCTTTTCCTTAAATTGTTCAGCCCTAGTGTGACTTGAAAACATCCTATAAGTAAGGACTACATGTAAGGCCCTAAGTTTTTGACCTATAAGCCTATATACCTATATTGACAGTTTCTCATTGAGTCATAGTGGACTTTTGTACTAAGTCCCTCATAGCATTTGAGATACGACATTCACAAGAAAAAATAAACATTTTGCTCCATAGCCACAAACTTTGGCCTACATAAATACGTCCTCCTTGCACTACTCTATTACTTTTACCTGTGACCTTCGACCCCCAAAATTTACAATGTGGACATTTGTGCAAAGTGTCATGAACCTCCCTCAGATCATTCATAGGATATGACTTTGACAGGGTAATAATGAACATGAGGCTCCATGACCTTGCATTGTGACTTATGACCACCATGATCCATCACATCACCCTTGAGCCAGTGTTGACATTTGTGTAAAGTTTGAAGAAAATATCTCTAAGTATTCTTAAAATATTTTTTACTCAAACAGAGTATGAACATGAGGCACTTTGACCTTTACCATTGATGTATAGCCTTCAAAATCTTGTGGCTTGTCCCTAAGTTAGGGTTGAGATTTGTGTGAACTTTAAAGAAAATGCTGCAGCATCCGTAAGAAACAGTATTCACTGGCTGGGGATGAACATATGACCCCATGACCTTTTGATATTTGTCCTCAAAAGTCTATCCAGTACATCCTTACGTCAAGGCAGGCATTTGTGCAAAGTCCCTCAAAGCTTTTTCAAGAAATATGTGGTTGCGAGAATGGATCGATAGAAAGTGTTTTTAAATGGAAAGTCTTGTCTCTTTATGACTTTGCTTAAATGCCCAAAGTGACTGAATCTGTTATTTTTATCCCATCTCTCATCATGAACCTTCAGTGTTTGAGTTTTGAATGGAGTTTGAGGTTTCTTCAGATTTTTCATGTTGGTTTTTCAGATTCTAGGTTTGTTAGAAGAGCTCTGTGTCTTTGTGAGGCCAGCTCTAAGACCTCTCTGGCACCCTAACATGATTTTCTTGACTGGAGGCTGATGCTGTTTTTTGTAGGACAGAATGTGCTTGTGTTCATGTGTTTATCGGGCCTGTTTGGCTGCATGTTGGTCAGTGCTGTTAATGCCTGGGGGTGTTTTGTTGCCTCCAGTCCTCTCCAAACTTGTGTTTATTAGAACATGAATCATTTATCAAAACACTTGTGGAAGACAAGTTGTGATAACACCTTTTAAAAATGATTCGGTATTTATTTATTTTGGACACTGACACTTTATTTCTCACTGCATACTTGATGCATTAGGTGGCTTTAAGTAAAAGAAATATGCATATTTAACAGAGAATAATCCTAATGCTATTTCTTCTTGCTTAAAATCATAGAAATTCATCTAAATATGATAATTTTTTATTTTATACTATAGCAAAACAAGGCAACATAGCTCTTAAGTGCTGAATAGTAGTATAAAACTGAACATAACAAGTGGGATTGTGTCTCCATAGTATTACAATTGATTTTGAATGCAGCATCTTTGTTCTGCATAAAACATGTAAAGCTGTCGTTTCAATACAACCACACTGATTCAGTATCAGTCATTAAAACACATGTAGGCTCATACATTCGCCAATATCTGAGATCAGTATTTTTTGCCAATGTTAACATTTTTCTATGGTAGCTTTCCAAAGCTTTTGGTTTCATGAGGGTGAATGATTAGAATTAAAATGTGACTCTTGTTTAGAAGCTGGTTGGTTTATTTCATCAAAAAGACTGAAAATGGAGAAACAGCTTGTCGAGTTCTGCCTGACAAGAATGTTCTCACCTCATCACCTTTGAGTACGTTCTCTGGCCAAGGCACAGCATTGTAAAACTAAGCTTTGTTTATTACCAGTGTTTAAGACAGAACAAACTAGCCTTTTGTTAGCTGAGCTCATTATTTTTCTGTTTCCAGTCTTCATGTGAAGCTTAACCAACTACCAGTGCTTATTGTTTAGTATTTGGAATACTTACAGCTCTAGTGCAGAAGATGCAGTCTTTCTGCAGTCTACCAAGAAGAAAAAAAGATTTTAATAGTTTTCCTGTGTGACAAATTTTAGGATTTGCAAAGTCTACAGGAGTTTGAACTTGACAAGAGTTGGAAACCTTCTCCCAATATATCCTGATATATCCTAACACTGAACTCAAGGGATTCAACTCACGACCACTTAAGTAGGTACTCTTTGCTAGTACCAGACTGAAACCCTTATCCCAATGTGTTATGTTAGCTTGAGATCTGGTTGCATTGAATTCACTGTCATGTTCAAGAAACTAGTTTGAGATCATTTAAGATCTGTGACATTGCATGTTATCCCGCTGGAGGTACCATTCAGAAGATGGGTACACTGTGGTCATAAAGGGGTGGACATGGTCAGCAACAATACACAAACACCCCGTGGCATTTAAACAATGCACAGCTGATAGTAAGGGGCCCAAAGTGTGCCAAAAAGTACCCACCACATCATAGTACCACCATCAGCAGCCTGAGTCACTGATACAAGGCAAGATGGATCCATGATCACATTTTGTTTTTGTCAAATACTGACTTTACCATCTGAGTGTTACAGCAGAAATTAACACCTTTCAGCCATGGCAACATTTTCCAATCTTTTTGTACAAGCAGGAGTGTCACCCAGTGTGGTCAAGATTCAAAGAGTTTGTATTCTGGGAACCTGGATTTTCATGAATGATTGTTGTCTTTTCTGGTGAATGTGTGTAAATGGTAAGCTTGAACTGCAGTACAAAAGCACAATAGGTCTAACCTGATGTGCCAAACAGACTGCTTCACATATCAAGGGAGGAACATTTCATGTCCATCTGTGTAATACTCACAGATGATGTTCTGCAAGGGCAGAACTATTAAAAAATCTTGAAAGGTGATTGAACAAACACCTCATTCATAACATTCATGACGGGCTGATCAGTTAAACCAGGAAATATGATCTCGTAGGCATGTGCCACCATCGAGGAGTAAACTACATAAAAGAAACCAGCTGGTGTATCAAATTCTTGCCAAAGCTAATGACCATTTCTTCAACCAAGGAACTCTATTGGTGTTGTTCATTCCTTTTCTTGTAATGTGAAAATGTTGTCCAGTTCTATTGTTCTTCTTCACTACTAACTATTGTTTATAGGCTTGCAGTAGCCTCTTGCTGTCATCATTCATCTTTCCAGATAACAAGTCTGCACCACCTGCAATGTTAAAGCTACTCCATTTGTAGGGGCTTATGTGCGATGAAGTTTAAGGGCACAAGGGTGCAAACCCTAAACCCCAAGGTTCAAGCTGCTGTAAACACTCCCCAGCCAACCCCTTAATAATAATTAGAACAATGTCTTGAATTTATGTAGCGCCTTTCAAGAAATCCAAGGATGCTTTACAAAAACACATAGACGTGGACAACCTTACAGACTGAGCTACACTGCCACTGTCAGCACAAGTAAAACATTGCTGTAGGTACTGCGTCTTCCTCCTCTAAGGTCACTGATTGGCCCTGCCATTGTCTGACCGGGAATAAGGGCATCAGCTAAAGCTTTTTGAGAGAGATCTGTGTTAAGACGGGCATGAAATCTGGCAAATCTATCTGCTTTACAAAGTCACTTTGAGTAGTAAAACAACAAAAATGTTTTTTTTTTAAGAGATGCTTCAGGATTTTTTAAGTTGGGTTGTGTAAAGTACATGCACTAGCGTAAACATTAGCCTCAGTGACAGTGATCAGCTCTGTATCTTTATAGAAATAGTCACCACTGAAGCTAAAGCTACATCCAGCTGGACATGGGACCATCTCCTCTGCATGATTTAAAGAGTGTTAGTTGAAAACAAGGTACAAAAACAGTGTAGAGTCATGCACACTATATCTAATTTCTTGATAAGAACTTACTTTTCTACCACCAAGTTGTTTTGGCATTACCCTCGTACACAGCACAGCCTACAGTGGTTTTCCAATCGTATAGAATAGAATAGAATTCTTTATTGTCATTGAAAATATACACAACATGTGCACACATGAATGAAATTTCATTGCAAAATGGCTCAGATAGCAACACTTAAGGCACAAGTACTTATAATTAAGTAAATGTTTAAAAACAGAAAAGTATTAAAAAAAATCAGTAGGTATAAAATAGTCAGTAAACATATTAAAGTGAAGGGAGTAGAAAACTAAAACAGTACTCAGAGAAAAGTGCTGGAGTGCTTAGAACAGGAATGAGAACTGGATTATTGCACTAAAATTTTCTGAAATTTTTGCAGAATACAACTGGATTATTGAATTAAGTTTGCACAATTGCATTAAGTTATTGCACAGTTGCATTTAATTATTGCACAGTTATTTCACTGAATCATTGCGCTGGATTTTTCATCATCCACAGACCTAACAACAGACTGCAAACTATTTACTGTTGAGAAGTCTTATGGCCTGAGGTATGAAGCTATTGCATAGTCTGGTTGCTCTGCTTCTCAGACTGCGGTACCTCCTGCCAGAGGGCAGCACCGAGAACTGTCTGTGGTGTGGATGAGTGCAGTCTCTGATGATTTTATCCGCACAGACAGCGTTTGGCCCCTGTGGCCTTGATGGATGGAGGAGAAGTCCTGATTATCTTCTCTGCCGTCCTCACCACTCTCCAGTCCGCAGCCGCACAGCTGCCGCACCACAGAGAGATGCTGTTGGTCAGTACACTCTCAATGGTGCTTCGGTAGAAAGTTGTGAGGATGTTGGCAGGCAGGTGTATCCTTCTCATCCTGCAGAGGAAGTGCAGACACTGCTGTGCTCGCTTTATCAGAGCTGTAGTGTTCTGGGTCCAGGATAGGTTGTTTGTTATATGCATTCCTAGGAACTTGGTGCTTCTACCACCTCTACTGCTGTGTTGTTAATTCTCAGTGGAGGGTGGCAGGGTGCGCTCATCCTGAAGTCAACAATGTGTTCTTTTTTGTCGACATTCAGGAGAAGATTGTTCTGTCCGCACCAGTCTACCAGATGCAGCACCTCCTTTCTATAGGCCTGGTCGTCGTTGTTCGGAATCAGGCCCGCTATTGTAGTGTCATCAGCATACTTGATGATGTGGTTAGTAGGGGACCTGGCAACGCAGTCGTGTGTCATCAGTGTGAAGAGTAACGGACTCAGGACGCAGCCTTGGGGAGAGCTGGTACTCAGGGTGATGACTGAGGAGGTGTTGTCCCCTGCACGCATGGACTGGGGCCTGTCTTATTTTAATTTTGTAAATCTAATTTACATAATGAAAACATGATCATTGTCCCATTTTATTCTTGTCGAATTGTGTGAAAATGACACTAACATGCCAATAATTACATTTGTCTACCTGTTTGTATATGCTTTTGTTGATCAGATTTTGTGGTACTTTTTAAAAACCTGTGCTTTTTTGAGTTGTTTTTCAGAAAGAGACAGTTTGGTCTACATTTGTGTCCCTTCTTTTTGGAGCTAAGCCTCCATCACCTTCTCAGCTCATCCTAAAAATCCTCTGGGGATGCTTGTCGTGATTACACACTCCCGTGTGTCGAGTGCCATCAGCAGCACGTGAAATGCATTTGGAGGGTCATTACTGCTGCTGCTGCTGCTACTGTTAATGAAGCTGGTTGTCGGTGTGTAACCATGATGTGTCTGCTCAGGAGTTAATCAATCCTGGGCAGAGACGTAAACCCACACACACCCCTGCACAGAACAGCAACCTTATTTGGGAGTGTTTCTTTTTTCTCTATGAGGAGGCTGAGTCATACTGTACGTGTTGTCAGGCTGAGTGACTGCTGCAGGTTAGCTGCCTTGTTAATCTGAAGGCACACAGGGCCGAGAGAGTGTCTTCCTCGCCTCCTTTTTCTGCTGCCACTGGATGAGTCAGACACTCGGGTTCCCTTCGCTTTAATGGCGAGGTCTGGGTGTGTGATTAGGGCTTTTTCCTTAGAGCCAATCTATCTGCAAGGTAGATGGGATCAGGAAGAAATGTACAGTGCAGAATTCACACCCACTCCTGCTTAATTTGATGGCAGCTTTTCCTTCTTTCCTCTTTTTCTGTAATTTGCACCCACTCCATTTATTTCCCCCTCCTCTCCAAAACATTTCCTGCCCAATTCCCCCAACTTCAATATCCTCCACCACCACCCCTTCCTGTCCTTTTCAATGCTCCGAGTTCCTCTCAAATGTCAGCGTGGCACGAGTGGGTGGCAGGCAGCGCCATCTGAACGAGCCTTGGCTGTGTTTTTTTTTCTTATTTTTTTGCTGCAGTGTGAGGATTGGCTAAAGGAAGAAGACGAAAAAGAAAAGTGTGTGTGAGTGAATGAGTGAGTGAGCGAGTGGAGGAGTTGGAGTGGGATGTGAGTTGGCGGTTTGACAGAGGACACCCCACGTGGCCCAGGATGTGTCCTTAACTGTCGTCCTTTTTGACTTTTATGGCAGAAAAGGTGCTTCGTTCCTTTGTTTTGGAAGGAGACTGAATGGGCAGAGCTGATGCCGCAGCACTAACACACACAAAAACATGCAGGTACACACCCGCAAACGAAGCACATTAAAGCTGAGATGCATTCTCAGGTATGCATGCAGGCAACAGGCACTCATTATCATGTTTTAAATCCAAAATTCTACCGGTATGCACAAGAAGACGAGCCAAATCTCACTCACACGCTTCTCCACACACACGTACTGCGAGCCGGTGTGTTATGACTCAGAGGGGAGCAGCTGGAATGAAGGCTCCAGTGGCGGTGTTGAGCTGTCACCATCTGGAGGAGTACATATCTGCCTGCCTCCCCATCCAGCAGCACAAATCACCTCCCAACAACTTAGAGAATCAACATGTTTCTCAGCATCACCTGTTCTTTTTTAGCTTTTTCAGACACGTTTTTCCTGAAGTTGTTCAATTATTGATGGAAAATTCTGTAAAGTGTTGGCTGAGGAATCAGCCATACAGAAGTCTTTGCAACAGCTGGGTATGGTAGGTTTGCCTCAAGTTCAACTCCTTCAGATGCAGTAAGTTCTTCACTGCTTCAAACCAAAGAGTGTGCAAATTAGGGATGGGAATTTATATGATTTTATTGTTATCAGTGCAGTTGTCAATGCTAGGGATGCATGATATTATCAGAACAATATCAGTATTGGCAGATAATTGCCTAAAAAGCTGATTGCCAGTTATCTTTTGGTGCAGCTGGATCTTCTTGATTTATGTCTGTATTCATGCAGATCCACCTTGCTAAGCTCAAATCTACAATAGTTGTAAACACCCAAAGCAGCATAGTACAACCAACGTCCTTTAAAGCAGGAGTAGATGGACGCTATAAGCAAGACAATAGCAGGAATTGGCTGCTCATGCAGAGATTAGCTTAGATGCTAACACTTTCACTTGCAGTTTTATCAGATCTGGACCATATTTTTTTTATTGAATGAAAACAACAACACTGAAAGCATTTCTCAATAAAATAGTATATATTCTTACTCCAGTTTTGATATGTTTTGGTGATTTTTTTCTTCATAGTGGCTTGCATTTTGTTTACACCGCAGCTGTATAATCGCCCAGTCACCTGCCATATATGCTTTTCAAATGATCTGCCCATTCCCAAACACTTTCTATGGGCTGATGCCCAGATAGACCAGTGAATTATACTGTAATTAACCAACAGTCCATCTGTTGTGTCTGGTTAGATTTTCAATGTCGGGAGATTTGAAGAATTTGGAATAGATTTACAGACAATATTTTTGCTGCACATGTTGATCACATCTATCTCATATATTGGCTCCGAAATGGGTCAAGGGCCGACAATCATAAATATTAAACTTGTTCAGTATTTATGACCAAAACTCTTCATGTGTGTTTGGAAAGCCGACGACTCTCGAGTCATGACTCCATGAATTGTGACGTAGAACGGAATATAGCCAAGCAAGAAGCGAGCTGACTGAGGAACAAGGAAGCAGGCGTTAATATAAAGAAGCACGGCCGACTTGAAACATAAACATAAAGTTCCGTGGACCTGAGAAACGGAGGACCAACTCACGTGTTCACGCTGTCTCCAGGATTTTTCCACAGTCTTTTTTTTTATTATTTTGTTCCCAATTTTCCGTCAAAAAATAGTCCAAAGACCACCATCATTCCCTCTTCTCGTATGTCCTCTCCCATGTTGCGTGTTGTGTTTTCCGGTTGTTGCCATAGACAACATTTATGGTTGTTGCTATGGTTCTTCTTTGTTTTTGTTACATCACGTTTGACCACACGAGATTTCTGTCTTTGAGGACAAGATACTAGGAATCAGTGGTGGGACAGAATGTCACACACAGTACGATCAAAACTGTTCACTGCCTGATTTTTTATCTTCATATAAGGGGTCTCTAACAGATAAAAAATCTCTTCCGATTTAGAAAGTCCTTATGTGTATACCCCGCTTTAGTTGATACTGATGGACAACTGAAACTGCAGCCATCAGTGAGTGAATGTGAGAGTGAATTGATGTGAATGGGTAGATGTGACCTGCGGCGTAGAGCTGTTTTGAGTAGTCAAATAGACTAGAAAATGCTAAATATAGTCAAGTCCATTTATCAATCCAGTTTCCTATTTATTTCCCTGCTGATTCTCGTGGATTTTTACTTTTTACTTAGACACTGATATTGTGATTTGCCTTGTTGGCATCATTTTGTTCAAAATAAAACCAAATTTTAACAGGATTTGATTTTAACGCTTTCTTTTTACCAGTTATATAATCAGTCGAAAAGCATTGTTTCATGTTACAGGATATAACAGTATTGGCATAAAGTATCATCTCTGCTTTGTGTTACATTGTTACAGCTGAAATTTCGCTCTTTCCTGATAGAGCTGTTAGAAAATATAAGCACTTTATAGCATACCTATGTATCATTGTACCTGCTACAGCCAATAATAGCAAGAACATGGGGATGTCTCTCTACCTTGATGTTGTGTAAACAAACTCTTCTCAGCCTGGACTTGCTTTTATTTCTTGAAACAAAACAGAACACTTGTTAGCTGATATTGTCGATCTTCTTCCGTGTTTGATTTCCCTCACAGTCATGTTTGTTTACACAAGTTTGTATGAGGTGTGTTGATGGAAAATCTTCCTACATATGACAGGTGTGTGGTCTCACTGTGGCTGATTTTGTGCATTTAGAGGATTATGATGTAAAATGGGTTTAACTGCCTTTATTTTCGTGGTCTCCCATGTTGCTCAAGGTTTAAAAATTGTCTAGTGTACAGCCAGCCTCGAGCAGATAGAAGTAAAAATGATGTGTTACATATTTTCTCCATTTTTAATTTTTATTATTAATACTCTCTCAGTTCTTACTGTCTGTCAAAATACACATCAATGTCAGCTCTTCTACACTTGTTCTCTGATCTAGGTGGATCAGAACATAGAGCATCTTATCACATTCATACAGGGTTAAAACTGCACAGCAGTTAGTTTTTCAGGTTTGCAACTGACATCCCATTTCTACTCAGTATTAGTCGATAAGTAAATTAGCAAATGAAGGCACTGTAATGGGGAAAAAGAAGTAGCTTCAGTTTGTAAAGTATCCACTGACACAACACCCAAAATGTGATGTTTTTTGGCTGCAGTCACACCCTCTTTATGTCGCCGTTTCCTGTGCGGGTGGACGGTCCAGCGCTCAGATCAGAGCAGCTTTGATCAAGCGTTGGCGGGCTGTCTCATCTAATAACCCGGACCATTTGTCTGAGGGTTGACAGCCGCACCTGTGCTGTGGACGCCGGTGGGACAGAAGAAATGTTTGGAAGAGAAGCGCCTGTGTATTGCCCGTGTCAGAATATTTCCATTCAAGCTTGTCAGATGTGTCAGTTCATGTCTTTTGTGTTTGGACACGCAGGGGATGAAGACGTTGGCTCAGCAGAGCGCGTTACAGGGATGTTTGTTTTACTGAGAAGTGTGATATTTGCCTGTCAGAACGGCCCGTCATCAAGCAGCAATGATACAAAAACTAAGAACCAAATGCAGACATTAAACCTGAAACTTATACATGGATATATTTTTAATTTTTGGGCTAGAACTACTGCCGTGTGATAGCATGCCTCAGTGAGATATAAGTACTGGATAGTAACTATTCAGTGATGGGTCAAGTGCCTTTTGAGATCATTAGTCAGAGGGAATTTTGTGCAAGGTGAAAGAAAATCACTTGAAGTGTTCTTGTGATCATTTTCACAAGGAAGAGAAGACCTTGGCCCACAAATCTTATCAGTCCATCCTGAAATAATTGTGGACATCAATGGAAAGCTGGACAAAAGTCCCTTAAAGTGTGACTGAGATGGGTTTGCATGAAAAAGGATGAACATGAGGCCCACTGACCTTGAGCTTTAACCTCCAAAGTATTATCAATCCATCTTTTAAGACATTTTGGACATCATTGAAAAGTCACACAATAGTCCCTCCAAGTGTGACTGAGATGTTGGGTTTGCAAGCAAGGGGTTATATGAGGCCCTGTGACCTTTGACCTCTACATATACAATACACCCTTAAGGCTGCAGTGGGTGGATATTTTTGAGAACTGAGGTTTTTGTTTGGCCTACTGTCACTTCTGTTGCGTTTTAGGTCTCTGAAAACGACACCGTTAAAGGTGTTTTGTGTGGACAGGAAAAACGTTGTGGGCCTGAAACGTAACACTCTGCACCGGCCTCTCTGCAGGCTGCTGTCACTCTTTGCAACATTCATAGTTGTTGCTAAGCTGTTGCTGTTTTAAGTGTTGATAGCTGGAGTATTTACATGCCAACACAGACTCTCTGTCGCTCCCTCGCTATGATTCTGGATTAAAAACACTTCAATGATACAAACTCTGCTGACACTTTAGACGAGGCCTGGTGGTAAGGTTTGAAAAGTGACCATGCTGACTGGTAACCCATGGCCTCTCGAGTCTGTGGTTGCCACGGTTATAGCAGTTGTTGAAACCAACACGGGTATCCACGAAAGTGTTAAGTTACAGAATTTGATCAAGATTTTCAGATATGTCTTGAATTGATATATACACAAAGAAATATTTACTCAACACACCTGCCATCACCAGCTAACATAGGCACAAGTCAAACCACAACACCAGTCAGACATGGTGGTAGAAATACATCTGAAAATAAAAAAAAGGTGAATATCATAGATACAATTATACTGTGTTCACAAGGAAGTGTTGAACTTAAGGCCTAATAACCTTTGACCTCTTCATTTTTAAAAGTTCCCCTTGTGTAAGAGTGAACATTTGTGCAAAGTTTGGTGAAAATCCATTCATTTTGATGAACTGCGGCTTTAAGGAAGGGAAACCAAAGCGATGTTATGAGAAAAAAAGTGAACTTACTGTCTTATTGTTGGCTTTTTTCATGGTAAGAGTCAAAGAAACACAGACCAGTCATGTTAGAATCACACGCTAAGTAACAGCCTTCATGTATCTGCAAGAACACCCTTCTTCAGTGGTTTTACCTTTTTCTCTGAAAGACCCTCAGAACATGTTTTTTTCACTCTACGTTCAAAGACAGGACGCTACATTAAAGCAAAGTTTCTGCTAAAATTAGACCGGTTTCTGACATCTTACATGAGAGATTCCTTTTTTCTTTCCCTTTTTTCTCTCTCTGCTCTCTGTGCTTGTTTGAGGAGGTGTCTGAGCCCCAAATCAGAAACATATATATCAATATTTTATGACACTTCGCAGTTTAATATGAGCTGCTTTCACTGCTGATCAGTTAGATTTTTCTAAATTAAAGTGATAGATTGATTTATGAGGATGATGTGTTAAAGTATCTTGTGTTGTCAGTAACTCGGATGTTTACAGCTTACTGCCTTATGATTGGAGAAATTCAAAGAAAATTATGTATAAATTTAAAGCTCCTGCAAGGAGCTGAGGATGTTTGGTCTTTATGGAGAAAATGCTACCTGTGATTTCTTTTATAATATATAACTCATTAAGAATATTTGTCCCAGAAAATTCAGATTATTTTTTGACATGGTATAAGTATCCAGTATTCTCATTGATGTTTTTTCAGATCATAGAAAATAATCTATATTAATTTCATTCTGTTTGTTAACCAATACAAACTAGTGGCTATAGAAAAAATCGAACGAAGCCATGTGACAACAAAATTTGAAAAATGTTGTTTGTCCAGTGTCCTTTTGACACTGTGATGCAAACCCTGCTACTGTGGTTTCATGCACTAATAAAACAATATGCGTAGATGCTATACATTTTCTTTTGATTGCCTTGTTTGCTCTTGTAGATTATTTAAAAAAAACATTAAAAAACTCACTTGAACTTTAAGAAGCTATCTGAGAATTTTGACATTTACCTCTAAAAATCACCCCAAAAATATAAGTGCATCAGTTAGTGGGATTAAAATGTTTGGTTGTTAAAGATCCTGTGGGGAACATTTGGTATTTGGTAAGGACAGTTATGGCGTCCCTATGGACAAAACACTGCGGTTGATATTTTGGTATCGATGTCTTGCAATTGTGGTTTTGGGCAGTAAAGATGTTTAACATACAGCACACAATGAAAAATTTTCAAAACTTAGTTTTTTGCAGCGTGTGCTGAATTGTTGACTTCTGTTTTTGATGGTTCTGGTCATAAAGAAGTGTCAGTATAATTTTATAATTGTTTTAATGACGGCCAAAAATTTACTCAAAGGAGCCTCAATGTAACCTTGTAGTGCGGCTGGATCTGCCTGATTCATTGTCTGTAATTAAGCTTTAATCCATCTTGCCGAGCTCCAATCTACAACAACTGTGCACAGCCGTAGCAGCATGCCCCAGCGTCTTTTATAGCAAGAAGAGGTGGGAGCTATGAATGTGATGACAGCAGGAAGTGACTGCTTGTACAGAAATTAGCATAGATGCTAACAGCTTCAGTAACTGTTTTTTAGGGCTACACAATATTATTGATACGATATTGGTATCAACCGATATCAGCCTAAAAAAATCAAACATTGTATCGGCCAATATTGACATTGAGGCACATATTTACAGCTGATGTACCATATGTACCATATAAATGTACCATACTGTTGCACCTTATCATCACTGCATGGGTACATTTAAAAATCAAGAGTTACATTTTTTCAGGAGTAAAATGTTATTCTTGTGTAATAATGGCTCAATACACAGACTGTCACGTTGAAAGAAACGAGTCCATTTTTGTAAAGTAAAGAGCTTGTGCTCCTGACCCAAAATATCGGTATCAGGGATGATGAGCCGGTCTTCCTAGCAGTTTTATCAGATCTAGACTGCACTTCTTATCAAATGAAAAACAAGTCACCTCTGACATGTTTTGGTGAGAGTTTGTTCTATGAAGTGTCTCACTCTCTGTCCTTTACACTGCAGCAGTAGTGCCTGTTATGACATAATCTGATTGGCACATAATGAATGTGACTGGCAGAACATTTGTCCAACCACTTACCTTGTATGTTTTTGAAAATCTGCCCTTCTCGAACACTTGAGCTGTTTCTCAGGTGAACTAGGTAAATAAATTCTGTTTATTGTATTGAAAGATCCTGCTAGTTTGTCAGGTTAGCTTTAATGTACTGCATGACTGCAGCCTACCATCATGTAGAAAACATATTGTTAAGCAACTGTGTCCATTAAGGTATATTTAGCCATCTCACGCACACAGCTTTATTTCAGCCCCTGTTGTGTGGAATAGTTCAACTTTTGGAGCCCTGCCACACTTGTCAATGTCACTTCTCCGTCAAGGATCAATCAGATTTGGAAAGGACACTCCTACTGATATGGGCTTTGTAAACAAAATGGCAGGGGAGACACTTGAATGTCTCCTACAGGGGACAATTTCTAGTGTAAAGATGCTTCACATGCCAAGAAGTGATTCTTTTACATTGTTTCATATAGGACTCTCAAAAAAGTTTTGCCCTGACCTGTGTATGATCAGGTGTTTTGCAGCAGTTACTCGAGTGATAAAGAGCAGTTGCTCATAATTTCACTTGGTGCTACAGTGTGTAAGCTGTTATTTTTCTTTGGATCAACTCCCCCCTGCCGACCAGGGTCTTTCTGTGTGGAGCTTGCATGTTCTCCCCACGCACTCCAACTTCCTCCCAAAGACCAAAAACATGCTCATTGGGTTGATTGGTGACTCCAAATTGCCCTTAGGAATGAGTGTAAGCATGAATGGTTGTCTGTCTCTATGCGGCCCTGTGATTGGATGGATGGACAAATGTAGCTGGTCCCACATAGTGGAAATGCTCCAGAACAGTCACTGTTAACTTAATAAAGGGAGTGAACTTTGCTAACACTCAGCACTGTGTGAAGCATTCTGAAGCTGAGGGTGTGTGTGCTGCTCAGGTAAAAACATTACTGATAGAAACGGTCCCGAAGAACCAGATTTCATGTTTTAATTTAGATAATAGTTCCCCCAAACATTCTGAATCCATGACATTTGAAAACCAAATTGAAGAAAAACCCAAATGTGTAGTTTTTTCATAAAGGTTGAGTCTATGTAATAAAGCTTTCTTCTCCTCTATAGATCTGTCCTCATGTCTTTGTTCGACTTCTCTGCCTTACTGTTAAAAAAATCCACTGTTCTCTACGTCTGAAGACAAAACTTGACATTTCTCTCTGAAGTTGGAGAAACTTTCATTTCCACTTCGACTCTGTCTTTACAGGAAACAACACAGTATGACATTGTGAAGGAAAGGTACAACAAAGAAAGCCAAAATTAGCCCTGAGGCTACATCACCGAAGGGGGGATTTTAACATTTCAAGAGCTGCTAACCTTGAAAGTTGTGATATTCTGTATTTAGTGCAGTGTTTTATGCTGTTTCAGCATTCCTTTTTCCTGCCAAAGACTGAACTGCTGGGAATGACAATCACTACAGAATATATATTTATTAGATTTGTGTTGAAAAAGGGTTGCAGTAGTTCCTGACAATAGTATTATTTTGGCAGCTATTTTAGATTTAGTCTTAGTCTTCAGACAGAAATGTGCTTTAGTTTTCAATCCAGCAGAGATTCACTCAGTGAATGTAATTTACTCCAGAAGTTATCTGTCAAATAAATACAATTTCTCTGCTCTGATATTTCACAACAATTTCTACAGAGATTTTACTGGCCAGAAAGAAATATTTACAGTTACTTAAAGTGTTATCTTTAGTTTTTTTTTAAATCAATCAGTAAAGGCAACACTTGATTGTTGAATATAATGCAAGAAATCAGCCAAAAGCTTCCGCTGCTCTCCATTTTTTTAAACAATTGTATTTTATTAGAGGTTGATTGTAATGTGATACAATTTAGGTCATGAATCTAAATCATAACTCAACTTTAAATCTGTCAGCCTGTCAGTACATAAATGCACAGTGAGTATGAAGAGAAGACTCTTCCACGTCACCATCAGATTTTGTGTCACTGTGAGACCATACGTGAGCTCAGACCTGAGGTGGACCGTGAGCGTGTCCCGTGCCAACATTAAATCAGATTCAGCTCGATAAATTCCGATCTCTGCGTAGAAATGAACACACAACTTCTTGGTCACACTAACCTTGATAAATAAGGGCCAATATCTCTTTACTACTTGAAAGCAGGTTCTCTTTCAACTCTGCAGGAATATTAACTTTGACTCAGGGACTGATTAGTTTAAATATTGAGGTCAAAGGTCATTGTTCTTTGTCCACATGTACGTCTTTTGCTTGTGAATCTCACATTCATGTTAGAGATTTTGTTTTGCTTAATTGTTTTCTCTGACTGAAGGATGAATTTGGTTGAGGTCATAGGTCAAGTCCATTAAGCCTTATGTTTACTTCTTGCCTGTGACTGTGATATCCAAAGAAAACTTGTCAACGTATGTCGACTCTGACTAGACTGATTGACTGATTTAATTTCTCATGTCATAGGTCAAACATTACTGTTATTAGGGTTGCACGATATTATCGGTATGATATTAGTATCGGCAAATAACTGCTTTAAAAGCTAAATACTGGTATTGGCAGATATAAAAATTGCTGCTGATATTTGTGGCTGATATTTTGATCTGTTATATTAGCATAAAGTTTGGCAAAGTTTTGAATGTTATTTTTAAATTGCAGGTAAAAGCTCCTAAACAAAGGTAGATTTTATGTCTACAGAGTGTGTAGCTCTTAAAGGGGCAGATAAAGCATGTTTTAATGTCACTATTAAAAAATATATTTGCCTGTCACAGTTATAGTCTTATAAAACTACTTTTAGTTATTTCTTTATATCTTTATATTGAGGGGCGTTGGTGGCACAGTCTGATACTGCGCTTGGTCAGTAATCGGAAGGTTGCAGGTAAGAACCCAGCTCGGGCTGTCACATAGCGATGTGTCCTTGGGCAAGACACTTAACCCCAAGTTGCTCCCACTGCTGCACCAGTGGCAGGTAAATGGGTATAAAGAGCATGACTGTGTGTGAGTTGATACTGATGGACAACTGACATAGAAACTCCAACCATCAGTGAGTGAATGTGAAAGTGAATGGGTAGACGTGACCTGTGGTGTAAAGCTGCTTTCAGTAGTCAGAGATGAGAAAAGCTCAAGTCCATTTACCATTTTACCATCTGTATCGATATTTGTATTGGCCAAAATATGATTTTAATATCTGCAGAAATCCAGTTTCATGCATCCCCAACTGTTATGTTTATTCTTTGCTTGTGACTCTCCATCAAAGTTTGCACAAATGTCCAGTCTGACTCATAATGAAGTGATTATATCCTGGAGATCATTGCTCAAAAGTGATTTGGTCTAATGATGATCATGCATGAGAATGAAACTAATCAAGAACGTACTAATCAGAAGGTTTTCTGTCAAACTTTTCTGCCCAAATGTGGAGGCGTGATCCATCAGCATCACTGTTTGTTGCTAAAAGTTGTCAACTTGTGTGTCTGCTTTGTTCGGCAGGGTCAACTCTTGCAAAATGCTCAGTAACTCCACAGGCCAGACTTAGCCGGTCTCCTTTGGGGATCAAACTCACATGACGGCTCCCTGCGGTCGACCCCTTTAAACACATGAGAGGGAAGGAACACAGACAAACCATGAAAAAGATATACATTGGCAAAACCGCCTTAAAAGTCCCCCGAAATGGCGGCAAACATCCCAAAAAGAGGTAAGAGCGCATCTCCCCAGACGTCATCTTTCCATCCGTCGGTGTTTCGTTTTGTTTTGGTTTTTATATATATATATATATGTACATATACATGTTTGTCCGTTCACCCGCCCACGTGGTGTGTCCTCTCGTTGCCCGGCGGTGCTCCAGCTGCCTCATCTCACCTCTCGCCGGGAGTCATGCTGCCTCGTCATCTCATCTCACCGCAGTGAAAGCACCCATTACGTCTGACTCAGCTCCTGTTCACAGAGGAGGTCACTAATGGGGGATTTTTTCCCTCCTCCCTGGAGCTACTTGACGTATAAACTCATCCTATATCAAACAGAAAACACCTGCACTCCCCCTGAGATCGCCCGCCAATCAAAGAGAAACAGGAGGTCAGACGCCGCTGAAATGCCAAACAGTCAGTGGAGACGTTCATTGACTCACTCTGTGAGGAGGAAGGTGTTGATTTTACTCTCTGACTCTCTGATGGAGGTGCAGAGGCAGACATACAAACAGTATTCCACTTCCTCTTCCAACCTGTCATTTATCATTTAATCCCTGCAAGGTTAAGTGCCACATTTTATCAGCAGTCAGCCTTTAATCATGCTGCATGGAGGAGGCTTGTTTTCACTTATACATGTAATTCTTAGGAGAGCATTAGGGTCAGGCATGAGAGAAGGAAATTAGAGAAAGTAAACGTTAGAGCAAATAACAAATGGAAAAGTCAAATTCAGGAGAAAAAAAGCAAAATATTTTAAAAAGAGAATCCAAATCCTCAAGAAAAAGACTTTAAGTATTCACAAAAAAATAAAAATAAAAATGGAAAAATTTTTAAATGTCATGAAAACAGCTGAATATGTATATATTTTTTTGAATAAGTCATATTGATGAGCAAAATAGTAACAAAAAGTGGAAAATAGAAATGTTGAAGGGAAAAAGATGAAAAAAAACTCTAAAAGTTGATGTAATGAGTTTTAAAAAATTGTACTCTTAAGAAAGTAACAAAAATTGAAAGGAACAGGTCAAAATATCAAGACGAATAATCAGATTGTGAAAAAATGTCTAAATGTAATAAAACATTGAAAAAAGTCACAACAATGTGAAAATAAGTAAAATAAACAGATAATGAGTAAGAAAAAAAGTCAAAACTTAGAGAGAAAAGTCTAAATGTCAGAAAAAGAGGTCAAAATGTTGTGGGAAAGAAGTTACCTTTCAAAATTTAGAGACAAAGAGGTTAAAATTTGAGGATAAAGAAGTTGCAATGTAATGAAAATAAAAAAAAATGTAATATGTGGGAGAAAAGTCAATTTTTTGAGAAAAAAGTAAATGTCAATTCAATATTTAAGAATTTCAGTCATATTTATACATTTTAGGAAAAGAACACTAAATATTTATAGGAATGAACGTTCGCAATGTCAAGAGAAATGGTTGTACATGGATAAAAAGTTTGTTGGTCTGGAAAAAAATTATGTAAAAACAGGCAAAATCTAGAATAAAAGCCATAATATGATGAAAATGAAGAAATGAAGAAGTTTGTTTGTCTAGAAGAAAAATATGTAAAAACAGGCAAAATCTAGAATAAAAGCCATAATGTGATGAAAATGAAGATGAATATACATATTAAAGCAAACTACAGAGTAATAATGAAAATTATAAGAAAAAATGTAAAATTTTGCTTTGGGAAAAAACAGTCAAAATTTATGAAAGACAAATCTTGACAAGAAAAAATGTCAAAATGTTTACAATAAGATAACCCATTAGGCAAAAATAGTTAAAAAACTAAATGTTGAAGGAAAAAACTTAAAGAATAACTTTTAAAGTTGAAGTAATGAGTTAAAAACAAACTTCAGAAAATAAATAAAAAAACTGAAAAAACGTCAATTATCAAGGGGAAAAGTCACAGTTAGAGGAAATGTGTAAATGTGATGAAAATAGCTTAAAATGTTGAAAAATATATCACAATGATGAGGAAACCCAGGAAGTCTCTGTGTTTGGCACTATTTTACGCAGCAGCAGATGGTTATGTGTTCTTCCACCTGTGCACATGGATTCTGCCCTCTAAATCTAACTGTGGAAAAGTTATTCTTTTGTGTACTCTGGATCATAAAGGCAGCGCTGTGCATCCAAAGTAAAAGGAACGTCATCATCACGAGTCAAAATCATATTTGGTTCAGTATTAGTTCCTCTACCGAAGTGTCGTCCTGAGTCCATAGAGCGAAAAAGAAGATCGGCAGAACCAATGCACGCAGGCAGAAGAACATGTACTATAAATTTTTCACCAAATCGTACATTCAACCCAATATAGTTTTGTGGCTCTTTATTAAATTAGACTCACGGTTACGTGACATAACTGTACCAACTAACAGCAGTGGACCTCACTGATAGTCCAAGCTTGTTCTTGTTAAAAGTCCCAGAAACAACTCAACTTCAAAAATACAGCAAACTCCCTTTAAGTCAGCTTCACAGCCTGGTAAAAGGCATTGTGTAATGCAGATGGATTTTTTATGGCAGGATCCAACTGTCATTTTGTGATGTTTTCTCTCCTCCCTGAAGCTACTTGTGTATAAACTCATCCTATATCAAACAGGAAACACCTGCACTGCCCCTGAGAACGCTGCCAATCAAAGAGAAGCAGGAGGTCAGATGGCGCTGAAATGCCAAACAGTCAGTGGAGACGTTTATTGAATCACTCTGTGAGGGGGAAGGTGTTGTTTTTATTTCTGACTCTCTGGTGGAGGTGCAGAGGCAGAAAATTAAACAGTATTCAACGTCCTATTATTTATCATTTAGAGCTCACAAGGTAAAGTGCTGGATTCTATTAGCATTCAGCCTGGAGCCAAATTGTATTCAGTGATGCTTTAGCTGAGGCTCGAGTTTTACTTATACAAGCAATTATTTAGGGATTAGAATACAGGAGAGGAGGCTATTAGGGTCAGGCATGAGAAAGAAAAGATTTGAAGTGGAGAATATCTTTATTGTTCTCTTTAGGAAAAGAGCTAATATGCAACAGATAAAGTGTGAACGTCCGAAAAAGTATTCAAAATGATATGAAACTTAGAGATGTTGAGAAAAAAATCAGTAGTGCAGGAGTGCAATTCAGATGTCATGGAAGAAGCCGAAATGTACAAAACATGACAAAAAAGTAAAGTCATTAGAGAAAATGAAATCGACAAAGAAACCATATATTCAGAAAGAAGGTCTACATTTTAAATAATTCTAAATAATCCTAAAAAGATCGATTCAGGAAATTGCAAAATGTTTATACAGAGTGTCTTAATTTTAAGTAGAATTGTGAATGTTCAGAATAATGATCAAAATGTTCCCAAAGAGCCAACATTTTTAGAAAAAAGTCTCGGAGGCACATTTCACTACTTCACAAAAGTCAGTGAAGTATTTTACGATGTAGCAAATGGCTGAAATACACATTACCCCAATCCTGCCATCATTAAATCAGCTCCCAGTAAAGTATTGTGATTTTAAAATGCACTATTTACTTTTAAAGCTTTCCATGCCCAGGCCCCTTGGATATATCATTGATTTACTGATCCCTTATGAGCATATGCACTTCCTCAGATCAGCTGATGGATTTCAGGTGGTACCTAGAGCCCAGTTACAGACAAAGAGTTATGGGGCTTTTGTTATACAGGCTCACGGGCTCTAGAATGAACTACCTGCTGAAAACTGGTTTGCAGACTCTAGCCCCAGTCACAAAGCCCTGCGATGAGGCTCAGTTACATTTACACCTCTAGACATTCACATCAATTCTGTGAGGCCGTATCCATATCAGCTGTGCCCATTCATGCTGCAATATAGCATAGATGCACACAAGATGAAAGCATTAAAGGGGTCTGAATATTACGCTTGAAACAATAGTGTGAATTGGGCTTATGTCTCTTCTGATAACTTTCTTTCATGAATTAAAAGACTTTTAAACATATTTTAATCCTTCCATTGTTTCGATAGATTTGTTTTATCCTTTCTTTTCTCATCGTATTTTCGTTTTTGCATCTTTTTTTCTATTTGTTATTTATTCTGTGTCCTTTTGTAAAGAAGGTTACTACTACTGATCAACTGCAATTTATCAGAATTCATTGATTGAGGCCAATTTGAAAATCTACCCTTCAACAGCCCTTATTTTGAGCTATTGGCAATAATTTTGATAAGTCAAAAAGAAATGGCTGGTCTATTTGGTTCTAATTGTATTTTTAACTTAACCCGTCTGCTTTTGTTTCACTGATTATGGAGACTTTCAGCGCACACTAATGAGCAGTAAATTGGATATTACCTCCACTCATTGACCTGAAACCCGCGCCTTTTATTTTTTCAGAACCCGGTCTCGCTCGGCCCCCACCGTCTGTATCTTTGATCTCGTTAAAAGAGAGACAAAGAGAGGAAGTGAACAGAGCGACGTGACCACATCTCCATCCACTCTCTATCTGTTATCGGGGCCGCAGATAGAGTCATTACCCTCCTTCCTCCATCTGTCCGTCAATACAGGGTCCATTAAGCCCGGCCGTGCACATTCAGATCCATCACGGCTGCAGACATTTCCTCTTTTCCCACTCACACTTGCCCTTTTATTAGATTGGAGTCCAGGTAATGCACATGCTCTGCAAATAGTCATCATTGTGCTGTCTCAGTGAATTACACGTGGGGGGTACCGCTGCTCTGTAAATCTGAGCCTTCACAGTCTATTCATGTGATGTATTAGGCTTCATTGGCTCATATTTCATCACAGTGAACACCCTCTTTGTCTTTTTTTCCAATCCCGCTGCTGATTGGGTTTCTGTGATGTGCTGCAGAGCTCAACGCATTATCAGAGATCAGATGCTCAAAGATATAACGCCTGAAAAGCTCCTCGCTCACCCCTGCTTGGATTTTTTAATTAGACTGCCATGTTTTGGTCCCATGTCGAAGCATTTCTCCCTGCAACTTTTCAGCTTTTATCACCCTCTCATGATGTCCTCATCACTGCTGCATGGCCGTTCAGGGGTGCATTAAGAAAGATATGCAGCCCCTAACAAGGCAATTTAGAAATGCATATACCTGAGTTACAAGCTCCTCCATATGCGCTGAACACAGTCATCTGCTGTGTGTGTTTGTGTGTTTGCAGCTCACTGCTGGAGCAGAAGGAGGACTTGAGGAAGAGACTTTCCTACACCACGCACAAGCTGGAGCTGCTGCAGAGCGAGTTCGACTCCACGCGGCAGTACCTGGAGACCGAGCTGCGCCGAGCACAGGAGGAGCTGGACAAGTTCACTGATAAGCTGCGCAGGTAGGAGCACACACTTTGGAGCAAAAGTTTAAAAAAGAAGTGAAAGCACTGCACTCCTTGACAACTTAGGTCCCTGATAAAAAAACAAGCTCCTATAGAAATACTTGTCTGTTTGAGCAGCCTGTTCTCTGTAACACCAGATTTACACGGCTGCAATTTGTCCTCTAACATCACATTTATGTTGCAGAGCTTAAATTGTGTCCCAGTTTTAAAACAAAAACGTGTACATTTAATGAACTAAACAATCCATAATTATTTTTCTGCTACTCTTAATGAGCTCCAGTTAAAGGGATACACCAACATTTTTTTTTGTCTTGCCTCACTCCCAAGTCCATGACAAGCAGATAGACTCCATTCTTTCAACTTTACATGCAGTAACAAGGAAGAGACTGACAGAGCTCACCCACCGCTAACTGGCTTAGCTCAAACAGTGGGAGTCAGTGAGTATTGTTAGCCTGCCTCTGCCTACAGTCATCAGATAAACTCTTCAGGAACTCTAAATGGTCCTGTGTGCTTGTTTTGACTCATTTTTTACCGCGTTTTATTACGTTATCTATTTTTAGATTAAGATTAGCACTTTATGTAACTATTTGAAAGAAATTCAAATGAAACTTAACCGCAGGACATGCTTGCAAGTAGGTCAACAAATAAAGCCTTTGTTTACAAGTAGAAGAAGACTGGTACTAAGGATTATGGCTGACTTTGTAAGAGACGACGATGATTGTTTCTTCAAGGTTTAGGTTCAGATGTATTTCTTTAGAAAAATTACATAAAGTGCTAATCTTAGTCTCTCTAAACTCAGTTTAGAGTTGCTGAGAAGTTCATCTGATGACTGTAGGCAGAGGCAGGCTAACGCTACCCATTAACTCCCAGTGTTAGAGCTTAGCTTATTAGCAGTGGGCAAGCTCTGTCTGTCTCTTCCTTGTTGCAGCACGCAGAGTCGAAAAAAATGGTGTCTATCTGCTTGTCATGGACTCAGGAGTGAGGCAAGACACAAAAACAAAAAAAATGTTGGCTTATCCCTTTAAAAACACAATTGCAGGGAAAATCCAGAATCGATTTAACAAAGTGCTGGAAACACTCAGAGATTTTGGTCCATATTAACATAATAGCATCACACGACTGCACATCCATGATCCAAATCATCCATGCCATCACATCCCAAAGGTGCTCTGATGGATTGAGATCAGGTGACTATGGAGGTCACTGGAGTACAGTGAATTTAGTGTCATGCTAAAGAAATCAGTTTGAGATGTTGTAAACTACGTGACATGACACGTTATCTTGTGAGAGTAGCCACCAGAGGATAGGTGCTCAGTGATCACAGTGGAAAGGACATGGTCAGCAGTAATACTCAGGTAGGCGTGACATTTAAACAATGCACAGTTAGTTTGAAGGAGCTCAAAGTAGATATCCCCTACACCATTATGGCTGGTTCACACTAGATGTGTGTGGCTGACGCATGTGCCAGCTCCAGCCCCAGACTGCTATGGCTTGTTAAATTTTGCAGAGGCTGCTGCTAGACTGGAGCATCGTTTTTTTTCTGAGGAGGAAAAACAGGTGTAGGAAGAGAGACTTATGAAACATATTTATTTTGGTTTACAATGAAAAGACATTTTTGCTGCATTGAGATCAAAAGCCTTTTCTTATTACTAAAAAAGAGTTCATAATTATTAGACTGCTTGTATTCTTTTAATCTATAAATTAGCCTGGTGCAGTAATTTGGATAAACATGGATAGTACTCACTGTTGCATTGTGATGCATTGTGATATTGAATCATAAAGTTAATAATTGTATTCAAATTGTGAGACTACTGAAGATGCAAAGCTCAACCATCCATCCATTATGTATACTGCTTGTCAATTTTTGTGGTCCGAGCCCCTACAGCTGACAGGAAAGAAGCAGGGTACACCATGGACGGGTCGGTTGCAGATTACAGGACTAACATATAGAGGCAGACAACCCACACCTAAGACCACTTTGGTGTCACCAGTTAACCTAAGAAGCATGTTTTTAGCTCTGTGTTAACCTATGCATGCACATGAAGACCGTACAAGCGCCTCTTAGAAAGGGCCCCACCATCAGGGAGTTGAACCAGCAAACTTCTTGCTGAGAGGCAATAACAGCAGCACAACCATTCAGCCCGCCAAAATGTCCCTTTGAAATGAATGAAAGAGCACTGAATGAAAATATTCAAAGAGCACTCGTCTAAAAACTGTCCTCCTGCATTTTAGCAGATTAAATTGACTCCCTTTTTCACCTCTACAGATAATGTCTATAATACACCCCTCTATTGGTGAAGTAGGTACGAAAAAGGTCTCAGAGTTTGAAGAACTTGACTGTGTGAAGTTTTTTTCTAGTATTTCTTATTTTTCATTCATGAGGCAAAATTATACTGGCACTGAAGAGCGAGGAGAAATGAGCACAGGCAGTCACACATGAATTTTCACGATCAATATCCAAAACAGTCAGATCTGAAAAGGCAGACGATTTAAAATTGATCCAGTTAGATGAGATTTCTGTAATTTTCTTTTCTTTGTTATAAAGTGCTGCACTGAACTTTAAAAATTCAGATTTTGCTCCTGGGTATCTAAAGTCGGCCTGTCTTCTGGTTTTAGTCCAGTGAGCAGCTTCTTTAAAATTGAGTGTGGATGTAATAAACGGCAGGAGTTGAAGAAGGAGACCCTTATATCCTTGATGAAAGAGACAGTGTTATTCTTCTTTGTCTAAGAAGCTGAATTTCTCCTCCTCCTCTTGGACATCGAATTAAAATTGGGTGTATATTTTATTTGTGTATAAGACATGATGTGGTTTTGTGCTGTTCTTAATCAAATGCGATTTTTAATGCTCCCAAATCCTCCTATCCTGTCTTGTTAACATTTCACTCTTTGTAACATCTTGTTGGGAACAGGTTTGTTGCTTATTATTTAATTAAACAGCCCAGCATACCCTCATAAAACACTATGATAATTTAATTAAGAGGGGCAAGAGTTCAAGTGCTTTTAGTTTCATATACACAGCAATTACCATACAGTAGTTTGTGCTAATTATCCAACTGCATAAAATGAGGTTACGATAAGTTATATACATCCTCATACATTGTGCAGACTAGGGATGTACCCAAAATATCAATTTCAGAGTCAGTTAAATGCAAATTTAAATGAAATGTGATAGTCTACTTTGGGGCTCAGGAAAAACTCTGGCAAAGCCAAACCTAGCAAACATTTTAACAGAGCTGAACATAGGATAACAACTTCTTCTGGGACATTTTTCATGTCTAGCCAATATAAGCTTTTGACCCTCCTTGGATGCTAATGTCAACATACTTATGGGAAATATGATAACAACTTTTTTCTTTGGGAACATGCTCGTTTCCTGTCTCGGGGTCAGTGATGCCCAGAAGGTTATTGGTAGTCCAGGATTTGATGCTGTTTAGACATGACAGGAAGGAAGACGGGGTTAAACAGTGAATGAGAGGCCTAAGATGGAGGGGGTTGCAAAATAACTGTGAGAGCAAATTGGGTTTTTTCCCCCATGGTGCAGTTCAGAAGGTGGCAGTGGAAGCCAAACCACATGATGCAGCACATGCTCCAAATTTTAGAGATCTCTGAAGAGCTGAAACCCAAGTGTCTTCTGTTTTAGGATCCTTTCAGCCTTGTCTCTGCTGAGTGTCCTGATGTGTATCCTATTGAGGTTGCTGGAAATACCCAACCCCACTGATTATATAATAGATGTGGCAGCACTTGTCACCAAGCTCACTTAGATATGAAATGAAGAGCTGAGAAATTATTTATGGTGCGTTCCATTTACCTCAGAAATCAAACATGGGAAGTGGGACTCACATTACATCCCAGTTAACACTTTCCTGTTACAAGCTGATAGGGTCGTGTTATGTGAAGATAGTCTGAATTCCAGAGTAGGAAATTCTGACCTAAGGGGGCGTTCCCAGTGATGAATCTCATTTGCAACTCAGACATCTCGAGATCAACCGGAATGCACCATTCAAGTTGCCTCTAAAGTTTGTGATGGATTTTATGAAAAAGATGTATAACATTAACATGCAAATATATGTACAGCGAAAGGAATCAGTTTATGGAACTATCTGAACAAAGAAACCAAAGAAGCTCAATCAAATTTTATCTTTAAAAAAATATTAAAGCCAGCATGTTTAGTAAATACAGGGAAATGTGTTCATCTAAGTCTTGTTATGTTTGCTTTGTGGGAAAATGTAATAACACATGATCTTTTTTGTTTGTTTGTTTTGTTGGTTATTTTTGAAAATAAGAAATAATGAAATATAAAAAGCATGTTGGCCTGCAGCTCTTGCTTATTTGTATCATATGTTTAGTTCTTTAATATCTTGTGAGAGAGGGGCAGACTATAAGATTTTTCTTCATTCTGCTTCATTTCATTCACATGTCTATGATTTTTTTTGTATTGAATGTTTTATATACTAACAGAATGAAATAAAGGATGAAATTAAAACATCATTTCCTTTAGTTTAAGTTCAACCATTTTTTTCAGGATTTAAAATCATATTTTCATTCAAAAGTGCTTAAGAGTGGCGCGTACCACTGCCTCTGTCTGGATTTTCCCCTTTTGTTCTACAATTTGACCCTATTCTGTATTTTTTTTCTGTGGCTCAGTAACAGTTACTTAGTTAATTTGGTCTTTATGATCAATTTATCTTTCAGATTAAAGTTTTCTACAATTTTTTCTGAAGTGGGGGAAACAACTCAAGTTTTCAGCCTTTAACATAAAAGACAAAATCAAACAGACTTTATTAAATTACACTAAGGATTTTGTTCATAAGCACACATCCACATTTCACAGAAAACACATCCATCTTTGTTCACTAGTGAAGAACCAAGGGAATAATCACAATATTTACACTGTTTAGTTAAACTGATGGGCTGAACAATGGTTCAAGTCTCTGATTCAGCTCTGAGTTTCCCTCCCATAGACCAGAAACATGTTGATTAGGTTAATTAATTACTCTTAATTTTCATCAGGGGGAGATTTTTGATTGAAGGTTCTGTGTCTGTTTATGCAAGCCCGGTGATTGACTGGAAAGCTGTCCAGTGTGAACCCAGCCTCTTTCCCAGTGTCAGTGGAATAAGAATAAGAATAAGAATCCACAAAATGCACAGTGAAGTGTTTCTTTGTAAACTTTTCTCAAGTCCTCCATGTTCAGATTCAGTTTGCAGTAAATTGTTTTGATGTGTTGTTTACATACTTTCTTTTACAGCATATTTCAAACATTGGATCCAAAAATATTTAGCTAAATCTTCCACTGAAGCATCACATAAGTCGAGTCCATGGCGAGAAGTGCCGTGAGCTAAAACGTTGGCACTACTTGTAGCTCTGACTCTGTAAACTTCTGAGAATAAGGGCTTTTGTTGTGTTCATTTCTAAGTTTGGAGTTGACCTCTGGCTGCCTCTGTACACTGCATATGTACACACACTCTGAACTGAGAGTGAGCAATGTTGTTTATTGTGTCTCCTCAGAATACAGAGCAGCTACTCAGCACTACAGAGGATCAACCAGGACCTGGAGGAGAAGATCCACAGAGATGTGAGTGTTCGGCAGCATTTTGTGTCAGTGTGTACCCTCACTTGAATTCCCATGCTTGTGGTTAAGTACCTAAAGACACAAAAGAAAGAAAAACAAGAGCCACAGAGTTCAGACTTGGTACAAAACACTCGGCGAGCTGATTTGAATATGAATCTGCCCTCTGCTGGTACCACTGACGTTAATTATTGCTTATTACTATTTGCTGTCCTCCTCCCTATGGCGGAGTGATAGCAAACCTATTGTTCCTCAGGGTGCCGCACCTCTCTTCATTTGTCAGATATTTATTTTTGCAGCTCGAAGGATACAATTAACTGGCCCTCCTGTGAGCCCCGCGTGACAATCAGGCGTCGTTGCTGTTAAAAAAGCTGCTGAAAAACGCTCCCTGAGCGGCTACGGTCTAGGACAAGATAGAAATGCACGTAATTACAAAACCAGAGTTAGGAGAGTCTCACAGAGGCCCTGGAGGGCAAAGCACAATGAACAATAGGGACACATAATGACAAATCAGAAAATAGAAGAACAAAAAAAGATAACACAGCAAATTTAAAAAAACAGCAAATGAGAATACATAAAAAGTATTAAGGCAACATAACGACAAATCAGAAGTCACTGAACCAAAAAAAAAAAACCCAAGCTAGAACATGAAAGGAAAACATAACAAATTGAGAAACACAGCAACAAATATAAAAAAACACAATCAAAAACAGTAAATAAAAACACAGCAGCCAATTGAAAAACACAACAAAAACAATAGCAAATTAAAAAACCTTGAAGAACAAATTCAGTTTCACAACTAGAAGACTTTGACAAGCACAAAAAATCAAATAATACACTACAATTTAAAAAAAAAAACACAAGAAAAAAACAACCAATTTAAGAAAACAAACTACAAAAATAAAACACAACAATAAGTTAGTAACAACAACAAATAGAAAATCAACAAATTAAGGTAAAACATCAGAAAGTAAACACAACAATGTGATAACAAAACCACTACTCAACAAACAAAAAACAAAACAAAAATTTGATATAACAAAGAAGATAAAATAACACTTTAACAACACAACAGCAAACACTGATACAAAAAGATTCAACAATACAACAAAAAATGTTTTTTTGTTTATGCTTATTCTTCATGTTAGATTTGTTGATTTTTAAGTTGTTTTCTTTTTCCCTTGTTGCATTTAATTTTTAGCTTTTATTGTTTTTATTTGTTGTGTTAACCTATTTTTTTCTTTTTTGTGTTTTCATTGAATTTTCTAACTTATTTTAACATGTTTAAACAATAAGTTGTGATTTTATTTTGTTGTGGCACTCCTTGTGGTTTTCATTTGTCGTTGTAATTTTTTATTTGTTGTGTTTTTTATTTATTGTCCTTTTTATTTGTGTTTTTTGATATTTTGTAATTTTTCATTATTTACTGTTGCATTTTTTGGATTTGGTACTACTGTTGATGTGATGTTTGTTTGGCTTTCTTTAGTTTATCATTTTTTTAAGCTCTTGTTTTTTATTTTTTATTTTTTTGTTTTCATTCTGATGTTATTTAATTTGTCATGAGGCTTTATGAGGTATTTTTATTTATGTTTTGCTATTTGAATTTTCATTGTTTCTTTCTCGTTTGACCTTTTTTAACATTTTGTGCAGAGATTTTTATTCGTTTCTTTAGTTTATTCCTCTATTTCTAAAATATTTAGTTATTGTTATTCTTATTTGTTGTTGTTAATTTTTGTGACTTCAGAGCCAAAAGATTCTGGGCTATAACATGTTTATGGTCACAAAGCTCTTCTTATTAGAACAACAAAATGGCTTTTCAATCTTTAAAACAATAGCCATCAGCTTTTTTTGTCTAGTGAAGCGCCCTCATCGGCTGTTATCGATTCCTCTCACGTCGTCCCTCCTCAAGGCTGAGAGAGGTGCTGAGTAAGTCTATCTGCAGATCGTAAAAGCTTGTTTACTCCAGAGGTGCTACAAACCCATCTGACCCCGTGGCCCTGCGCAGGGATAGAGAACGTAATTACAAGACGGATAAACATGGTGATGTACTTTGATTGTGCTTCTTCTTGCACAGCTGCAGCACAGCGAAGAGTGCAGCAAAACAGGAACATTCTGCACTCAAACCAACACAAGGACGGATTTTTTTGTTGCAGATGCTGTGATGTGCAAAACTTGAGACTTTTTTATGGTGTCATTCATGGGCACTGACAGGAAGTGTGCTTACAAGGCAGGCAGAATGGATTCAAACTTTCAAAGATGGTAAAACTGTCGATGAACCACGTCCTTCATGAGGACAAATTTGGACTTCTAAGAGAGGGTGCATTTATGTTTCTTATCAAAGGAAGGAAGAAAGTGGTGTTTGAATTCTGTCACACGTTCATTTTTTCCTGCTTGCAGAATGGTTAATTATATGTGAGGGACTACTGAGCTCAAACGGAAAATGAAAAATCACTCTGGAAACTTCTTGGGTCATTTTCTCTTCAGAATAAAAAACATTATTTTGGTTTTCTTCTCTGAGCCCTAGCTGTGATGGTACAGAGGGCATGTTTGGTGATCGTCTTTTGTTATATCTCCTACTGGTGCTCTTTGGCACTTCAAATCCGCTGTATAGTGTATACTGAAATCTACCTCCCTCTTAAAAGTTTAGGAGACTGTGCAAACTCCCATTAAACATGACCATTTGATATGGGGTATACCAGCTGCTTCACTGAAAGCTGTTTGGAGGTATATCATACTCACTTTGCCTCCATAGAACTTTTTACATATGCAACCCTGAGATTATCAGGATAATGTCCGGTAATTCCATGACATGCCGAAGATATATGTAATTACTTGTCAACCAATTCACGTTAAACATAAAAAGCACCATAACAAACAGAATAGCAGGTTAAACAATCACCCATTGACTTAAATAGTGCTTGATTTCTTTTTTACAAATAAGAACATTTACTGATTGCTGAGAAAGTCAGTGTTCAAGTCAGTGTTCATAACATGATGGTGGATGAAGCAGCAGAGCTATACGCTATGATCACAACTTATATCCTTCCTTTACTGATAATTATTAAAAAGCATCAACAGCATCGATTAAAGAGCTGAGAGGAGCATTGCAGCTTTCAGTTAATATGAAGCAGCATCACTACATGCATGACAGTTACACTGGAGAAAGACGCAGTGTTTCAGCTCCATATCCAACAGCAGCTCGAGAAGGCTCTTTGTATATGCTAGAGACTTGATGGTGATCATTTCAGAGCATGTGATGATGTGCAGTGGAAACAATGCTTTCACATGTCCAGACGCACATTTGAGTTTGTGTTACTCTTCGTACAATCAAACTAACTTCTCTTGCAACATCCTGCCAAGCTTTCCTTTTCTGTTTTCGCGCCGGTCGCACAGGATGATGTCATCACCCCTCCCACTCAGCCACAGTGAATTTCCCTGATTATTCGCTGCTGCTTTCACACTTCAGCTCACCCAGACTTTACGTGGATAGATAAATAAATAAATTACCTGGGTAAACTCTGGGAGAAAAACTCGGCTCACATCTGGCTCTACTGGGTAAAGTCTGGATAATTTCACAGAACACATCATCTTTTTGCAAGTGTGATTGGGGTTTTAGTTTAAAAGCTATTTGCAATATCTTTTGAGACAGTGTCTTACAGTGTGGTAGTAGCACTGCAAAACATATGTTAACCCAGTTAATCAAGCATCCTTCAAAGCATAATTCCAAATAGCACAATGGGCCCTGTTCTGACGGTGTGAGCCTTGTTTTAACTAGAGGCGAGTACTACATAGCTGTGCAGAGAGTGACAGTCTATATTTTGCTAATTTGATGCTGCTGATTCCTAGTGCAAAGCCGGATGTAGGGGGCAAAGAAGATGGAAGATTATATGCCTTGATTATACATAGGTGCGTTTTGGGTAGTACATGAATCAAACCAGTCAGAGTATAAGCTTACACTTATCATCTGAATTTCAGATGGATTCCTTAAATCTACTTTTTGTAATTGTGCCATTAAACACACAGAACACACATGGGACATTATATGAAATATGCTGATGCTTAGATTAAATTTACATTTCACTGAGGAATTCTAGACATCAGGAATGATTAAAAAATGAGTGACGCTTCTGAAGGAGCATAAAAGCAAAACCTCATAGATAATTAAAATCTCCAGAGGAAACCGACAGGGTCAGACAGGGTTATGTTAATGCTAGACCTGTTCACCAAACATCAAATAAGTCAGTTTTTTTCACACTTTCTCTGTCAGAGTAATTGACTGAGAAATGAAGAGGACGGTGACAACAGGCACCCTGTGCATTTAAATAAGAAAAGAATACAGCAGAAATGAGTCTTTAATTGGGAAAAGACAGACTTTTACATGTTTATTTTCCCTGCTGGCAGATTAAACTACTTTGTCTGTTTTGATTCACTCAGGATGATTAAATGTAATCGTAGAGACAAAAAACTTGTTTTGCAGGAGTTATACCGATTTGAATCTTTCCATGGATGCAAGACAGTTAATGCAATTGGAACACCAGTATGATGGATTCTTTAATTTTTCTAAATCATAATTATTCAGTAACCAACAACCAATAATTCCGAAAAAGACCCTCATTGCCTCAAATTGCATATTACTTACCATATACAGTGCTCAGCATAATGAGTCACCCCTTCAGAAAACCTTTAGTTTCCTTTCAAAATCAACATTTTCTATGGCGTACTATGCCACAAAATACTTCCCCAAATGTGGGCCATTGATTGCATTGATTTTTAAGTTGCACAGGAAAAACTATTTTTCTCAATTTAAGATCAGGATGCAAAAATGATTACACCCCAATCAAAGGGGTGGGAGCAAAGCTAAATTTTAGTTATCATATTACCCTTATTTTCATCTTACGGTAAGAAAAAATGTTATGTTATACTCAGCTTTGTCTAAACTTTGGAAATTGTTCTTTTGTTCATTTTGATATTGATTAATACATTACTTTTAATAGGGGGTGTTCTCATTTCTGCTGGGCACTGTAATTCCTAAATGACACATGGTTGTCTATTAAGATTAGATTAGATAAAATTAGATTAGATAAGATTAGATTTAAAGTTGTGAGGTTTATTTCCAAACAAAAGAAAGTATGATACAGAGGGGGAAAACGGTTGTTCAAGTTGTTACGTAAAAATATATGTATATCTTTTATACAAAATTAATAGTTAGAAAAGGGGGAACTTAGACATCTCATTTTTGTAGAAATATGTATTTTTTTTTATTTGGCCCCTTCAAGAGCTGTATGTTTTAGAGGTACACACTTCTACTTGAACAGACAAATTATTTAATTTTTTTCTTATATCTCCTTTTAGCTTAGCTTGTAATAAAAGTCATGCATAATGTAGCTATGCCCTTTGCTTTAATTAATTGAACACCCCTGCTCTTGTGCATTTATGTCACCTGGAAACCATCAAAAGCACACACACTTGTATACTCTCACGCATTAGGGAGTTTATGCCATTATAGTTTCAAACCTCTTAATGAGTTCCAACAGTAATTATGCTCACATACATAAAAACAAGTCAGTGTGTTTTATGCATACATTAGAGAGTGTAGTCAAGAATTCTTGCAGACAAAATCAGTACATAAATGTTTACAGCCTGTCTTTGTTTAATGTTGGGCAAATAAAACATCATATCATAACATAACTCCTCATCTTTTTCACACTCCTTCATCTTTTTGATTGTCACTGATGTTGTGGGAATACTTCAGTGAAATATTATTTTAATCTTAGCATGAGCATATTTAATAGTGTCCTGTGAGTGTTCTCTATCTTAAGTGGGACAGTAAAAGAAGAGGGTTTAAAGAGTTCCTATTTTGCCTTCAACCAAATTCATATGTTTAGAAAAACAATCTAGATTTCATATATGGACAACCCCTTATAGTGCTGTAGTCTTTTTGTGGCTCAGACCACTCTGATTGGTTGTGAACTCTGTGGTAATTGGTCAGCACTGATCTTTGCTATGTTGTCAACAACTCTGCTTTCATATCAATATATACACTCTGCAGTGGGCTTGCTTCCTCCTGTGAGCCAATGGGCTTAAACTGACAGCATAACAATGATATGATGTCACACTGGTAGGTCATTTTGGGGTTACTGAGGGACGGAGATATTTGGGGCAGCTGCTGGTGCCACATAGAGGAGAGGAAGAAGTCTTAATGCTGCAGACTTTTTGTCTTGTTCGTAGGGCTGCTCGGTCATGAGGAGGAGGCACGCTAAAGGGAATATAAAACTCTTAAAAGCACAATATGGGCTCTTCAAAGTATCTGGAGCTTAGTCTATCTGAGAATAAAGACCGAAATCCAAACACTCTGCCTTGCATGCACGTTGGGATCTTCAACTGCTCCCATATGGTCAGGCAACTTAACCCAGCCTCTTTTTGCCCTGCTGCAAGCTTTGTGCCTGGACTGTGCACCTTCTAGATAGCAAAACAAAGACAGAAATGACATAAATTTCTATTTAATGTACAGTTTTATTGAAGTTTCCAAACAATGAAGACAGTGACAAGAATATACAGAGGTGATCAGTCAAATGTGCAAAGGCCTTATACTGCGTCAGTCATACAAGCAGACAAACAATGGACAAAACAAAGTAGAAACAAAAGATAAAACACAAACAAAAACACCCCAATATTCAGTTATACAAGTTATGTAATTCCTCAATCTGCCAGCTAACTAGATTTTAAATGAGCCTTATATATCACAAGTAAGTGTGTCCGCTGCCAGTGTTCAGTCTTTAAGGTTTCCAGGACAGATAGTGAAGTCCTTTTCCTACCTTTCAGAACAGCACCGATCTTCCCATGAGGAAGAACATTATAGATTTCTTTGTACCACATAGTTACAGTAGGAAGTAAATCGTTGATCTATTTTAACTGAACACATTTTCTGGCCAAAAGCAATAATTTGTCTAAAAGTATGAATCTAGGAGGGGAAAGTGACACATCCTTAGCGGTCAGACCAAGTAAGAAGAGCCCAGGATCTTTTTTGATTTGGATTTTAAAAATTCCACTAAGCTTTTTGGAGATACAGGACCAAATGACATCAATTTCTGTGCCTGCCCACGAAATAGGGCCCTTTGTGCTAACAAGTGCTACACTTAACTAAACAGTATAAAAACTCAGGGTTAAAGCTGTTTTCATTTCTGTTTATTACATTAAGATGTATGAATTTTTTGTCTTTAGTCTCAGCATCACGACGATGAGAAGCGAGCTCTGAGCAGAGAGATCATAGTCCTCAACAACCGCCTGATGGAGGCCAAGCTCACCATAGAGAAGCTCCAAGAAGACAATGTGAGAGCCCCGAGAAATACCACACTGTTACAATCCTTTATTCATCTTTTTCTTCCAGCACAAGAGAATCAAATAATGCATATTAGCTCCTTATTAGCTGTATTGTCTGTGAGAGGGAATTTCTGTGTCAAACAAAAAACAATCGGCTTAGTCACCAGGCTTTCATCTGCTGCTGGCTCTATATTTCTGCCTAATTCCCTGTATTCTGGGATCAGCTACTCCTCCTTGTCTTGCATGCAAATAATCCAAAATGCTGCAGCATGACTGTGTTTGGATCCAAGAGAAGGGATTGTTATTGTCTTAACTTCTCCATGCTGATTTATAGTATTTTAAATATTGTCTGGAATCGATTTTAAAGCCTTGTTGTGTGTCTTCACAGCCCCCAGTAACACACAAACCCTTTTCTGTTGTAAATGCTGCTTAAGTTCTTAAGTATCTCAATTTTTTCATGCAAGGATTTACATATTTGTTCAGTAGTGTACCTGATTATTTATACCTCATGAGTTTTATTGCAGAAGAGATCTGTATTTTCATGGAATTTTGTTTTTTGGTACATGATTTTAGCAAAAAGAAAACATTCAACCGAAACATTTGGAGAAAGTTTTTATTCCCTTTCATGTTCTTCTTATTCAATAAAGTAAGAATAAAGATGTTATGTATGTTGTACTAATTATAACCCCCCCACAGGCCTATTTGTGACAGTTTTCTACAGGCTGAAAATGAACATTTTCTTGACTTTTGTTCAAATTCAGCTACATTATGCTGCAATAAAAGGAAACTGTGATGCCAAAAGTCAGTTTTTCCATTTTAAAAGCAAAGCAGGGGGAGTCATTATTTGGGTTTAGTAAAAGCAAAGCCATATTTTCTACAAGTAATTCTCTGAAAAAAAAAGTATTGAATCATCTCTCATGGTTTTGTATTGTCTTTTATTTGTGGCTCAACAGGACGTGTACAGAAAAGACTGTAACCTTGCTGCTCAGCTTCTCCAGTGCAACAAATCTTTATACAGGGCCCAGCTCTCTGAGGTGAGTCCTACACTGACTCTTCAACTGTTGTTTTTTATTTGTCCTGTTCATCATTACTTAGTTTCCTCAAACTAGGACTGATTTTTTCTGTTTTTAAGGTTTTTAAGAACAACAAATATGTCAGGTTACCATAGGAATAATCTTGTGAGTTGTCCAGCAAGTTATGTCAAAAATATGAAAAACTGTCCTATCTTGCGCTATTAACCTTGTAAAACATTCTGCATCCACAGTGGATTTAGATCAGCAACAAAATATAATCACTTGTCCCCTGTACCATGACCAAAATTCACTGAAAATGTCATCAAAATCTGTTGAGAACTTAATAAGTTTTTAGCAAAAATATGGAAAACTGTTGTATCTCACTATGGTAACAGATCAAAAAGTTCCTTTATCTGCATCCAAACTGACCAACACCAAAATCTAACTATTTGGTTCTTAGCTGATTTCTGACCTGTCTTGAAAAGTCAGTTAAAATCTATTTAGAACTTACTGAGGTAGTTTGTCAACAAACTAATAAATGCCAGCAAAAACATGACCTCTTTGTGAAGGTGATAATTGCCTTGGTTGTGAGTTTATGTTATGCTTCATAGCGCTTAGCATCTCTTCAGCATTCATACGGCAAAACCAACGTGAAACACTGGCCAGCTTCTACAAACAGCCGACACCAAATTGACAACAGAGGCAATAAAAAGTAAATTAGACTTAAGTGAGTTTGTCCAACTAAACACTACTGCCATGAACTAGATGAGAGGAATTTCTGAGCTTTTGGTTACCTTGTCTATCTTTTTAGCTCTCACAGATAAATTTGCCTGCTATCTAACTCATGTAGCAAAAGTCTTGCTTATTAAAATGCAGAGCTTGTGGTGTACTTCAGTTAAACCAACTTTGTAAAGTGTCAGAAGAAAAATGTGTGTATTATTTTAGCTAGCTAATAGCGAGCAGTGTGAAAAACTAAATGACTGCAAAAGAATGAAAGAAGCCATGTGACGTCAGTCATTTGATTATTAAGAGCCTTTGGAATGTTGTGGATTTGTTGTAATGGACTCCGTCATACTGCACGTCATCTCAACCAAACTGTAGCTCAGCCAACTCACAGACAGAGAAGTGTGTTGAGGCAGGACTCAAGGCCGTCTGACCAATAGCAAGTCTATGTGGATGTGTAGCCATGTCAATCATGTCCCTATTTCCAAAACCGGAAATGTACAATAAAATTGAAATATATATATATAAAAAGATTCACCCCCTCACATTTGGAGCACATAGATGTATTATATATTTGGACTGAAGCCAATTTTGGACCAGGCAGTAAAGACATTTATTTAGGCTGTAAAAAACGTGTGTTTCCTGCACACAGTCATTTGAGTATCAGGTTTCTGCAGCCAGCCTCAAGTGGTCACTCGGGGGACTACAGGTTGCCGCCTGGAAAAACTATAGCTAAAATCTAGAGGAAAATCTTTGAGTTTGTTTACCAAACAGTTAAAAAAATCAATAAAACAACAAAAATAAATAAATAAATAGACACTGTTAAGAGCTAAATGATAAAGTTTTCTTCACTGCTATAGCTTCTTTGCTCTTGGAGAAGAATATCTTGCTAGCTTATGTAGCAACATACCTGGCCATGTCATTGCACTTTGTTAGATAATCATTATGAAACAAGAACTCAGAAGGTCAGTGTTTGGTTTTGCCGTTCTGTATCTAACTAGCAGCTCTTGTCTCTAAGTTCATTCTTTTTTCCCATCATGTTGCAGGCATCAAATTCAAAATGAGTTAATATTTGCCAAAAAAAAAGAACATTGACTTTTATCAGGTTGAACATAACATATCCTGTCTTCACAGTGTATTCAGTGAAATATAGGTCTAAAAGCATAAATCACTGTATTTTGTTTTTATTGAAGTTTTACACAACTCCTAACGTAACTGAAATTGGGGTAATATATTTATAGCCTGATAAAACGATGAAACTTTGTAACATAAAGGTCCTCTTTGTAGAGATAGAGGCGATGTGATTCGAGGCAGCACTGAGATCAATTGTAGCTCTCTGGATAAGATGAAGGAAAGTATTTTGCAGTCACGACTGTAACTGGAGGTCACCGTGCCCTGTGTGTGAGGCAGAAGAGAGACGGGACACTGTGGAGCAATGACTGGCGTTGGTGACAGCAGGGAGGGAAAAGCTGGAAGACTAAAAAGGTTTTTGGCTTGATAATGTGGACCACAGGGTTCAAATAGGTGGTCTCACATAACACAGCTCCAAGGGCTTCTTTGAAACCTCGGAATATGATAAAAAATAGCAACTGCAGAATTAAAGTATGTACTGATGTCATATTTTGTTTCACCTTTTTTTTCACATCTTATTCTTCAAACTCTCTTCATTACAGTCTAACATTTTATCACCTTTTTGCTCTGCTTCATTTCTGCTTCTGTCAACATCTTTCTTGTAAGCTCTGTTATGTCCTTCATCATTTATGTGACATGATCTGTCAGCATGAAGGAGATTTAATTTCGGCTGTTTTGTTTCGACTTTGTCCCATTTGTTGCAGGCTTCCTTCACGGACCTCATTTACACATTAAATTACCGTCAAAGCTCGTTAAATCAGATACCATGTGGTAGGGCTGAACTATTTTAGGAAAAGATCTAATTGCAATTTTTGTGGCAGATATTGCGATTTCAGTTCGATTCACAATTTTCCTCGAATCAAGCTTCAGTGTAATATTCACTGTGTACAGTAACATTTACAAACATGACAGAAAATTACATCACACCATCAAACATTTAAAGCTATGTCTCTAAGGCACTGATAAAAACTAAAGGTAAGAACTGCTTCCAAATTTATTTATTAACAAGAAACATGCATGTACACTCTTTAAAGTCCTTGACCAGTTATTACAACTGAAGAACCAAAAGAGCCATCTTTGATTGTTTTAACTTAAAAAAGGTAGTGCAATAAATCCTTAATTGTGTTAAGTTATAAAAAGTTGAATAAAATGAAAAAATCCACTCAAAAAAACAATGTTAAATAAGTAATAATAAGAAAAACAAAATTGAACAATTCCAATGAAGGAAAAAAGCCTGCCATGCCAAACCAGTATGTCAACCTTTGATGGTTTTGGATATGAGCGCTGACATGTGACAACATTGCCAAATTGCAAATAGTTGACACAACAGATCCTGAGTCAGTCAGGAGTGCTGCAAAAAATTGCAGCTTCGGCGATCACATGATCCCGTTGTCTGAAATTGCGATTTCTATCAGAAAACGATAAATCGTTCAGCCCTACCGTGTGGTTATTCTTAATATTCAGTGTGGAGATGATGCTGTTTGCAATAATAATGAGTGGGGATCATCAGTCATGAGCCAGCAGCACCAAGCCTGCTCACATTTTGATTTTAATTACGTTACAATTTCATTTGAAAGCATGTTCTCATGAGATTAGGGACAACACCTGTTGTAGAGCTGCGCCGTTTTCTGGACCATGTCTAGATGCCTAATCACATTGAGTTGCTGCCATGTGATTGGCTGGGTAGCAATTTGTAATAACCAGCTGTTGAACAGGTGTACCTAATAAAGTAGCCAGTGAGTACAGATGGATGAACACAGCAAACCTTAATGCCACCTTTTCTGCTAAAGTCATTTGCCAACGGAGTGAATTTATGGGCCTCCCATTGATTTTATCAATGAAAAACTTGTTTTAATTTTTTTTTAAGATTATTTTTTGGGCATTTTGTGCCTTTATTGACAGGAGAGAGTGACAGTTGATCGGCTTGTGAGGGGGGCGAGAGAGTAGGTGTGGGACACTCTACAAAATGGCCACAGGCTGGATTCGTACCCTGGCTGGCAAAAGCATGTATATGGGATGTGCCTGGTTGCTTACCGCTCTGCCAAACCAGCACCCCAAACTTGTTTTGAATTTTTAACAGCATTGTATCAGCTTTTTTGTGTTGGCACTGGATAGGGATGGGAAGTGGTAAGATTTTGATACGTAGCCATTACCAGTTCCGCTTATTGACACGATTCTTTATCAATTCCTGTGGATTTTCTGCATGAAACAAAGCAGGTCTACACAGGTTCTGAGGGTCAACAGCAACAAAGACTTTGCTCTCCTGAATTTCATTACTGTTCTGTGAAGAGAAGGGATTTAGCATGGTGTTAGTGTTTTCACTGTGGTTAAAATCACCTTGGGAGTTGTGTTGCTGGCATCATATTGTGTTTAATGGAGCAACACTTTGAACTGCTTCTATCTGCTGTGTGCCATGTTTGCCTCTATGACGTCCTTTGGGATGACTGCCTCTGATGAGAGCATGACGTCAATTTGCCAGGCAGTCTGATATTGGTGGGAGGAATTGATAAGGGAATTGTTAATCAAAAAGACTAATGATAGAGATTTGTTGTTAGCTATCTGTTGATTGGAGTACAATAATAAAGGATTTGGGGGAGGGCAGACACCCCACTAGGTCAGCTTTCAGAAATAAAGTTTTGTAGTGCTCTATTATAACACAGTTCAGTTACAACCCATACTGCTCAGATAAGGTGTAACACAGTTCCATCTTCAAGCAAAGGTGTCCATCTTCATTTGTAGACTTGCAGTCATTCGTTCCATTGCATGAACCTGTTAAAGCTTCTGTCTCCATTGAATTATAGTTGCCGGTATTGTTTCCTTCCAGTTCATGGTTATCATCTTCTTAGTGATTAATAAGAGTATCCGCAGCATATATCTTTGGTCCATGCTATATTCTTCTTTAAATACAGCTCCCAACACAAACAATAAAGGATCTAAGGGGACCGACACTTGTAAAATGTGTTCAATTTCTTCCTTGACAGTTTTCCAGAACCCCTGAATTATTGGGCAATCCCAAAAGTCGTGTGTGGTCACCTATTTTTCCACATTTTCCCCAACAAAAAGCAACATCAGGTTCATTAACATAGAAAGAAATAATATACGGGGTTTTAAAATATCGAGGTTTTACTCTTTCCATAATTGACTATTAACTCCTTTATGACTGGAAGCACATAAGTCTTCCCATAGATTATCCTCAATTGTGATATTCATTTCTAACTCCCACTTTTCCTTGATGTTCCAAGTATTCTGAGAAAGAAATGTGTCTTTTGTTGGAGGATGTAAATGCATTGCACCATGCAGCCTTGTCACGCCGTCCTTCTGCTGCTTGTGTATAGAGATGCATGTGTATATTGATAAACGTTTTAACACCAGGCCAGCTTGGCGCCACTTTCCGCTGCATCAGCCCTGGGCCGTGTGCCTGGTCCATGTGACAAAGGGGCAGATTAGAAAGCTGGCAGAAGTCCACGAGGTTAAAGAACGACTATAAGGCTGGATGGAAATATCAATGCAAACTGTATTCGGTTGCATAAGGCTCATAAAAAATCCTCCTTCACACATACAGCAGCAGACAAACACATGTAGGCTGTACATATGGGATCTGCTCTGAAGTGAAAAGCTGTTCTGCAGGCAAACAGCCGAGCATAATGGGGGTCAGAGGCCATACATGCACTGACTGTATGTCCGCTGGTGTGCTGCTCCTGTGGGTGGGAGCCAACCGACGTCGCATTGATGAATGATGCTGCAGCATTTTGAGGAGTGCGGCGGCTCTTCAGCGCCCACTGAAGTGCCATGCTCGTTTTGTTGTGCTGCAAAACAAGCACAGCGAGGGGTACGAAATGATTAGGTTTGCATTTCTGAACTCAGAAAAAAAAAAGCTCATTGTGATCTGATCTAAACAAGCAGGGATGAAAAATGTTTGGACAGTAATTAAGTGGGATTTAGTTTTGTCCGATATGCAATAAAACTGAGATGAAAAAGTGCATTTTCACACGCTCTGAGGTGTTTGTCTTTTCTCTATCCACAAAGTTATAATTAGCTTGCCTCTTATTGCTAATTAGGAACGACTGACTGGATTCCTGTTGACGATGTGCTGACTTAATGCTTGTTGCTATGGAGAGGCTCAGACCGAGGATGGAGGCTCTTTCATAAAGAAATGCTCACAAGAGAGAATTGTGTTTCTTTCCAAGGAAGGCAACTTTGGGTCATTTTCAGAAACATTTCTCCTCTATTGCTAATGTTCCTGTGTTTTTACAGTTGCGTCAAATGTGATTATTGTCATGAATTCACATGAATGCACAGATGACATACTTCGAGCTAATTTCTGAAAAGATACTTTCGAAGCCATTGAACTTTAAAACATCCATCCATCATTTTTATCACTTATGCTACTCAAGGTCAAGGGGCTGGAGCTGATCCCAGCTGTTATTGGCTGAGATGGTGGGATACACCCTTGGCAGCTGATGTGTTGAGATAATGACCACTTACATTCACCTATGCTGAAGAGGAGTCCCCAAGTAACCTCTCCTGCATGTCTTAGAACTGTGGGAGGAAGCTGACAGACCTGGAGCGAACCCACCAGCACACAATGAGAACATCAAACTCCACAATCCAGAACAGAAAAAAAAAAACAAGAGCCACTGTCTGATGGTTTAATGCATACCAGGTATGTCAGAGAAGTTTCAGGACTGGTGTCACAAAAGATTTATTTAGAATCCAAACTACAGGTTTTCCCCTTCGAAGTAATCCCCCTGGAGTCTGATGCACTTTCCCATCTTTCTCTGCCACGCTTTCATGCACTCCTGGAAGAATTCTTCCGGGCTCTGTCGTCACGGCCTTTTTGATGTCGTCCACATCTTCAAAACGGGACCCCTTGATGACCCCTTGAGCTTGGGGAAGAGGAAAAAATCACACAGAGCCAGGTCGGGTGAGTAGGGAGGTTGCTCCAGCACGGCGATGTTCTTCTCGGCCAGGAACTGTCGGATGCTCAGGGCATTGTGAGCGTTGTCATGGTGAAGCAGCCGCGACTTGTCCTGCCACAACTCTCGCCTCTTTTCGCGCACTGAAGAAGCAAGTGCCACAGTATCTCTTTGTAGACATGCTGTTTAATTGTCTGAAGGGGTAACTCTTAGTTTGAAGTTTGGGTTTAAAATAAATCTTTTGTGACATCAGTCCTGGAACTTTTCTGACACACAGAGGGTAAAGTGGAGGGGCTGGGGTACTTTTAGTTAAGTTTGGATTTGTAGTCTGTGGGTGAAGGAAGGGAGGTGGGTGAAGACAAATTGGCTAAAGTAAGAACTAAAACTAGTAACAGATCCATGGGCTCATCATAGACCTGTCTTTGTCATATTTGTCTCTGCTGAATCTAAATTTATTAGAGGTTAGTCCCTTGAGATGCAGCACTTTGTTTTCAGGAGGGTCCTCGTGTCTGTATGATTGTAGCGATAGTTTTTATAGAAGTATAATCAGAAATAATCATGAAAAGAGTTATAATCTGATATTTACATTAACATCTATAATGATTGTAAGGTAGAGATGACTGATGTTGAATAATACAACAGCATGAAATGAGAATTTATAAGTGATGTATTTTCTGCTGATAATTGAAGGGGAGTGCAGAGAAAAAGGATTTATGGTAGTGACACACTCATGGACACCCCGACCATAAATCCATCCCCACCACATTTGTTTCCATAACATGAAGACCTGAAGATCTTTGAGCTCCAAAATATAATCAGTTTGAAGAAAACTCACCAAAGTGCTCTTAAGATATTGTGTTCACAAGCAAGGGATAAACATGGGGCTTCATAACCTTTGAACTATGACCTCCAAGATCTAATCAGCGTATTATTCTTCAGGCTTCATGTGAGATTGTACTGTGTGTCTGGGAGAGAGTGTGTGCTTATTTTGTGTGATTTTTACTTAGTTTTTATGTGCCACTAAATGTTGTTTCTAATTTGCATTGTTTTTTGATCTTTTATTTATTGTGAAGTGTCTTTGAGTTTCTGAAAAGCGCTCTATAAATAAAATGTACTGTTGTATTATTAATATTATTACCTCAAGGAGATTATGTTTTTGCAGGCGTATGTTTGTTTGTTTGTTTGTTTGTTTGCAAGTTTACGCAAAAACTGCTGGACAGATTTTGCTGAAATCTTCAGGAGATGCTGGTAATGGCCACACTTTAAAATGATTGGATTTTAGTGGTGATCCAGATAACCGCCAGTAGTGAATGATCATTTTTGCTTAATAACTGTCCTAGTAATAATGTTATCAACATGATTCTGAGCGCTAGGTGTGGGTTTTCAAAGTCAAGGAATCATATGATGGTAACTTTATCATGGAACTGTTGGTTATAGATGTAACAGCAATATGTGAGCTACTTTGTTGGAGGTTTGCACTCTCCAAGTGCTTTCTTGTAATTACTGGGTCAGAGGGTATCTGTGCATGTCTAAAGACAAACACTCAAAGAATTCAAAGCAAAGGATGAACATGAGGCCCAAGACCTAGACCAAAAGTCAGCTAAGAGGGCTTACATATTTTGTCCTTTATTGATTGAATAAACATGGAACTCTGGATATTTGTGCTCTGTTTATCATTCTCCTTTTTTCTCTTCACCTCCAGCTGCCTGCTGATTTCCAGGAGCGCCTCACTCTGCACATGGAAGACTCTCCTCTTTGTCACACCTACTCTGACTCTCTTATCGCCAAAGTCCTTGAGAAGCCAGATGAGGCTTGCAGCAGCAGCCAGGCCTCACGCTCCCCCAGCCCACAAGCCCAGGAGCACACTTTTATTCTTGAGCGCATCGGACCAGGAGAGCGTCTGGGGCTGCGTGCGGCCTACAAATCTGACCTGTACAGCAGCGACACGGCTCTGTACTGCCCTGACGACCGGCACCGCGAACGCAGGCCCAGCATGGACCTCCACGGTCAGAGGAAGCTGCTGTACGGGCCCCAGAACTCCACCGACAGCAACCCAGAGGAGGGCTCTGTGGGACTGAGGGCCGGCTTCTCACAAGAGCACTTCGCCAAGTTTCCTCCACCACTGGGTGCAGGCTCCAGCTCCTACTCTAGCTTCAGCGGAGGGGGGTCTGAAGACAAAGGTAATGGCCCACCCAGCAGCGCAGCCTCATCCCCTCACCACCACTCCCTTTATATGGAGTGGAGGGATGCCGGGGACTACGAGAGGAAGAGTGACTCATCGTGGGAGAGAGACAGTCCAAGAGGCTTTCCTAATGCTCACCCTTTCCAGCAGGGCGAGCTGAGCCACCACCAAAACGGCAGCTCGCCTGTCTACAGCCGCACCATGTCGTCGTGTTTCAGCGAGCCCTATGAGCCACTCCCACCCTCCTCATCCCCGAGCGTGGCCTACGGAGACAGCCGCAGAGGCAGCACTTTAGCCCCAGAGGAGGAGGAGCTGATTGGCAGATGGAGGCAGCTAAGCGTGGAGGACTTGAGCGCCCACTCGTACCGCAGCCCTGGTCGCGCCTCGCCCTACAGCTTCTCGGAGCAGCACTTCTCCGTGCGGCCCGCCAAGATCCGACTCGGCCCGCTCTACAGCAGCTTCCAAGAGGGCGCCGACTACTACCACCACAGAGACGGGACGATGGATTCAGGCTGGGTCGCAGCTAGCCCAAGTCCTGAGTGCAGCCCGAGTTTACGGCAGGCACACAGCCAAGCCCACCTGTACCGAGCAGAGGACAGTCAGGGGTCAGAGCACAGCCTCTACCACTCAGGGTCCAGCTCTAAAGAGAGGGAGGGCCCTGTGGTGGCAGCGGCAGGCGGGCAGGGTGCTGAATACGCAGACCCCAGCCCCAACAGCTCCACAGAATCGCTGAACCAGAGGACCCTGGAGATGGCGGCGGAGCTGCAGCACTACCAGGTGGAAATGCACAACCTGCCCGGGCAGGTGAGCCAGTCCCCGCCGCCGGTTCCTGCCCCTCCCCCTCCTCCTTTCAACCAAAAATTTGGCTCCCTGGGACTCTCCAGGAAGGACAGTCTGACCAAGGCGCAGCTTTACGGCACTCTTCTGAACTGAGCGGCTGAAAAAGAGGTCAGGTTTTTGCTCTTTGGTAGGATACTAGAGCTGTTGTTAGTGCCATCATTTTGATAGAAAATGGTTAAATAGCCACCAGGGGGCGATCTATTCAGTATAACCTACAGTACATGTAACTTAGCCGCGTGATAAGGGTTTGATTGGATGGAGTGGATGGACATAGTTTACTTCAAATCTACCTGGAGTGAGGTAAGAAAGTCGGCAGTGAAGCCTGTGACATTTGTAAGAATGTGTATGTATTAAAATGACAAATGTACAAATATTTACTTCTAAGTAAAACTTGAGTGATATATTTTGTATGTAGCTGTAAGCAAGAACTACATCCAAAACAATCAAATATAAAATGGAAATCTTTGTAAAGCTAGAACTTGTACATAAATTTAAAAGCTGCCAATTCTTTATTTGACAAAACTCGGAGGTGTTGAATCAGTGTGAACAAATTTGTTTTATTCGTCATTTTTAATCAGATTAAATGGATAAACACAAATACAAATTATTGCTTAAATGAGATTATTTTATCTTCTGTTGATTGACAGTATCGGTGGGTGTGTTTTGTTGTAATCAATGGAAGTTTTGAGATCTGTCTTCACAGTGAGTATTATTTTACATTTTTACTCTTCTATTTCCTACGGAGAGGTTATCCCGCCCCAGTCTACCTCAGATTTGAATGCCCACACCCCACAAGAAGCCACTGTAACCCTGTTTCTTGACAGCAATGCATGATTCTATATTTTGATTGTTTTGTTCACATAATAAAGCACAAATTACTCACGAAAGCCTCAAGATTTCTCTCTGAGTAACAAAAAGCACATTTGGGGAGCCATGTGGAGCTTGCTGAGTCACTACAGAGCCCAGCTGTATCACTGTTGTGGATTCGGAAATAGGTCAGTAGAGGAGGATTTTTGCGACCATCAGCAGACCCAAAAAGAGAGGAAGTTTATTTGCATGTTCTGAGAAGTCTGAATAATGTGAGGAAATGCTGGATTTGCTGAGTTTTTCTTACTTTAACAAACTAAGTTAGAGCGTGTCATGGTAACACTGAATTGCATAACATGCAGCAACAAATGGGAAACATGACAACAGATCACAAAAGGAGAAAACAATCAACAAATCACAAAAATGGAAATACAAAGAAAGAAAAGCAACATTTGGGAGGAAACCAAAACAAAACAAGTAAGACAAAAATAATTAAGAAAATGCAAAACAAAAGACAAGGACTTGCACTTCAAAACTAGGCACTTAAAACTTGGTTTTGAATTCAGGCGATTCGGATTAACCAGGAATTTCCTTTATATACTCGAATCCTGACAAATTGAAAAGGAGCGGGATTAACTCAGAATCCTTGCAGAGACTCTGAGTGATTTTAGTCAATGTTGACTTGAGTCAGAAATCTTCTTTGGAGACCTGGACTCAGACAAGGACTCAACCACTGAGGACTTGAAACTTGGACTTGAACTCAGGCGACTCAGAATCTACTTTGTAGACTTGGACTGGGACTTGATCACTTGGACTTGAACTTAAAATCTTGCAGTGATGACTTGACTTGAAATCTTGGATTTGGAGACTCTGACTTGGACTATGACCCAACCACTGGGGATTTGAGGCTTGGACTTGAACTTAGTCAATTACATTTTCACTCAGAATACCCTTTGGAGGATCAGACTTGGACTAGGACATGACCTGTGGACTCAGGATTTGGACTCAGACTTGGGCAACAAGGACTCAACCGCAAGGGACTTGAGACTTTGCATAGACTGCATAGAGGAGCAGTTTGAAAGCCAGAGGACTGGTTCTATTACTAAGCTAACTCTCCAAAATAGCTGAAAGCCCATCACGACAAATGTGCCTGGACAAACCTCAAAAACTGTTTGACTTTATAGAGGGCTACAGCAGGTTTTATGACGTGATGGGACAGTTTTTACTACGATAATGTATCGCGTAAACTTGCACTTGTGCTGCCTGCCAGCCTTTGGAGATGATTCATCTTTGCCTCTAGTTTTGCTAAGATTTCCTTCCATCTACTGCCATGATGCCACACTGATGTGGGTTAAAAAAGGGTATTTATGAGTGACCATGTCATATTGTACCACTGTTGGATTTATATCATTGATAGCTGCTTTCTGAAGTATAGTCTACAGGGGCCAGAGTGGGGCTCTTTTTTTTAGCCAACAACAATTTACGACCTTTAAATGGAGATATGGTTTTAGTGTCACTGGAATATAACATTGTTATGATATGGTGCCATACAGATTAAAATAGATTGACATAAACTAGAGCATTGCCATATAATCTAAAATCTTGTTTTTTTCATTTTTTATGCATTTTATTAAAATTTTAGTTGCAGATTTGATGCCAAAGTTTGTCAAACATGATTTTACTGGGTATTATTCTCACCTCATAAATGATGGGCCTTTTAGGGTAGGCTAAAGCTCAGATCTGGGGAGTCTGGGGGTTTCTTCCTAAGGATTGTGATGTCATTTCATACCCCTTAAACACTTAATTTACAACCAAAGTTGCCTACAAAGATAACTTCATTCAGTGTTGCTGAAAAAAGCACTGTGCATACAGTCATTGTTTTTCCCTTTCTTTAACAACTTTATTTGCGGTATTTATGCTTTTATTTGCTTGACAGGACAGTAAATTGTGTCGGAAACTAGAGGGAAAGAGACTGAAGATTAAATCTGAACCCTGCTCGCTTAGAGGAAACCAGCATCTGCTCATGAGGTTCACAATCACACAACATCCTGCTCCTCTGTTACCAAAGTTCTTACCAAATAATTGGATCTTCTTTTTCTCCCTTTGTCTGATTTTTTCTTTTTCGTAATTTACCTACTCTAGTTTTTCAGCTTCCAGCTGAGGTCGGAGCGGATTTATAAGTGAGATTGAATCCATCCACAGGAGGGAGCCAGCATGCAGCAGCATCTCACCCATCTGCGTTGTACACCTTATTGTTTGGCCTCCACCGGACGCACAGTGGCGAGCATTTACACTTCAAACGCATCAACAGCAGGGAAACCAGATTAACAGCTACCCCCCCTCACCTCCTCTCCTTCTCTTTTACACTGTATAATAACATGCTAAAGTATGCACAAATTTAGCATTCAAGTACAAAAGCTGAGCCAGAAATAGACATGCTTTTCAAAAACCGCTGTGGGGATTTGCACGGCACAAGCAATAATGTGACCTCACAGCGGAGGGGAAAGCTGACAGCACAGGAAGACTTTGATGGATGCGATGAACACGGGGAGACATTTCCTTTTCATCCCGATGTGTCAATCTCTGTCAAGTCCCAGGCATAAAGAGATGTAGCATGTAGGTTTCATTTGCAACATCAAAGACTGACCAGGCTGACTAAACACAAAGAAAGTGGTGATTTCTGTGTTTTAACCTCATTTTGTACTTTTTAAAGGTTTAAAATATAGAAAAATCTGACATTAAGCATATTGTTAGTTTACTGATGACTTACCACCCTTCCTTTTTCATAGTTCAGGGATGAGCAGTGTTGAAGACGGTATTTAGATGCTGTCCTGAAGTAAAGATGCCAGTGATATACCGAGTTAAAGAAAAGTCAAGTCCTGGCACAACCTCACCAACTTTCAAGGTGCTTGGAGAATAAAAGAGTCTTGAAGAAAACCAAAAAGCTGCAGCAATGCTTGTAGTTCAGGGAACTTTATTAGACTGATGTGTTTTGGCTTGTAGACCTCATCAGGGTCATCAGAAACACAATGCAACAATCACTTAAAAAAGGGTGAAGTACCGAAAAAAAATCATGAGTAAAACAGGTTCAAGATTTAACCAGTCATATGCACCCACAGACGGATCAGCCAATAGGAACAGCTGTAGAGGTATTAATTTAGCGGTCATGTGGTCTGGAACCAAGAAGGTTTAAGCTTCATCTCAAGTCATTTATTTAAGGGGGTGGGTCTTTAGTTGAACCAGATGTTTTTTCTCAGCCACCATATTAAGGACCGTGCCATGATGTTTAAATTGCTTGGAGGACCGAGGACCATCGTCTGTGGACCGATGAGCAAGGAGAAGCCCCCTTACTGAGCATAACTCTCTGATTGGATGAGAGTGGAGTTTAATAAAACTTCACAACAACAGAAGTGCTGCAGCTTTTTTGATATCGTTCTAGAGATATGTCAAGAATATCTCTCTCATACTTCCTTGTATAGGGCTATGCCAACATTTTTTTCTTCTCGTGTCTTGCCTCACTCCTGAGTCCATGATAAGCTGGTAGACACCATTCTTTCGACTGTGCGTGCAGTAACAAGAAAGATAGGCAAAGCTTGCCCACTGCTAATTAGCTTACCTCAAACTCTGAAAGTCAATAGGTAGTGTTAGCCTGCCTCTACCTACGGTCATCAGATAAACTCTTCAACTCTAAACAGTCCCGTGTGCTTGGTGTGACTTTTAATTACTGTTATGTTACATTATCTTCTACTATCATCGTATTATCTTCTTCTACTCATAAGCAGAGGCTTTGTTTTATTGAGCTACTTCACAATGATTTGAGCGAGAGATGTGATGTTGGCGAACGAGTCAAGTCTTTTGAACAGCTGTTTTAAATGAATGATGAGAACTGATTCACGGTTGTTAGCGAGTCGTTTGTTTGCGAGCCATTTTAAGAAGCAGATTGCCTGCAAATTTAATAATGCCTCACAAAGGAACGGCTCACTCACGACTGCGAGTCGGTTCTCAATGTTCACTTAAAGGTCAAGTGTGTAGAAATTAGCATTTTAGCGACATCTAGTGTTTCAGATTTTGGAATGAGCCCGTCCGTTACTAAAACATCACATCACTAAGCGATGAAAGCCGGTGAAGGCCAAAAAGGATTGTGAACAGGGCATCATTTACAATAGTTACGAGATGAGGGTTTTTTCATTCATATTTGTAACTATTATTTTTATAGATTATAGGTCAGTTAAGATGATGATTATAGGTTTTGTAACTTTTTAGTAACACAAGCAAACATTAGCAAATTAATGCAAAAAAAAAAATCGCGCTTCACTCTTTTTGTCCCCAAAATCCACCAGTAGACAACATGGCGGATCGTTATGTCAGCCTCCACAAAGAAGAGACCCCCGGTGCATTAATATAAAAAGCTTTTTCTAACTAAATATAAAGAAAACGAAAGTTTTATGGGGATGATTGTCCACCTACTTTGACGGACTTTACATACAAATAGAAACATTATATCCTATATTCACCATTTCTATTAGGCAAAATGCTGCCAACTCCTACAAACTACACCTTTAAAAAAGCTGTTCAAAAGAATTGACTCTTTCACATATGTCACATCTATAGTGCAAACCACCGCAGAAGTATGTCAACAAAACAAAGTCTCTGTTTAGGAGTAGAAGAAGATAATACGGTGATGGTAGAAGGTAATGTAACATAGTGTGATAAAAATAGGAAAAAGAGTCACAACAAACACACAGGACCATTAAGAGTTGATGAAGAGTGAATCTTCTCTGTAGGCAGAGTCAGGCTAACAATACCCATTGACTCCCAGTGTTTGAGCTAAGTTAATCAGCGGTGGGCGAGCTTTGTCCGTCTCTTTCTTGTTACTGCACACAGTCGAAAGAATGGAATCTATCTGCTGGTGATGGACTTGGGAGTGAGGTAAGACATGAGAGGGAAAAAAAGTTAGCGTATCCCTTTAACAACAGATTGGGAATCAGATCAGCCTAATTTCTAAAGTAATATTCTCCAGGAAGAAACAGACATCTTGGCCTTGTACTGAGGTAACCATGTGGTTTTATTTACCTTTATATATGTACAACTTTGCAGAGGGAACATGACTGTTGAAAAGGTGCATTTCAGGAGACATCTTTCCTACAGTGATGCCTTTTTGTCCAAACCAAAACTTTGTACAGGCACAACTGAATAAATCCAAGCTCTACACACTCTCTGGTTATCACACTTGCATTCGCGCACACTCCATTGACACAATACGTCATTCAGTTATCAGCGTCACCTCCAGGGTCGCAACTGGAAACAATCCAAAACAATTACTAGTCCTGGACGAGGCGGTTCTGTCCGGGGCCTGATAACTCCTTAGTCCACAGAGTTCAGTCAGCGAGACCCACCATCCTCCTGCTGATGTCCCACAGTCTCTTAGCTGCCTCTTCGTCTGTGGCTTTCTCCATCAGCTGCTCCTCCTCACAGTTCGCGAAACACTTCCCCGACACCCCCTCCACCTCCGGAGAGCAGGCCAGATAGAGCGGAGTCTGGGCCCCCTCCAGAGGACTCTTGAAGAAGAGCAGCGAGGCGAGGTAGAGGAGCGGCTTAGCCAGGAGAGGGATTTGAACATGCCTGCCCAGCCTGGTCCTCACGATGCCTGGGGTGAGAGCGTTGACCATGACCCCCGTCCCCTCCAGCTGCCGGGACAGTTCCAGAGTGAACAGCAGGTTGGCCAGCTTGCTCTGGCTGTAGCAGAAGGATTTGTTGTAGTTTTTCTCACTGTTCAGGTCGTCGAAGTTGATGTGGCCGTACTTGTAGAGCTTTGAGGAGACGACGACGATGCGGCTGGGCGCTGAGGACTTCAGGAGGTCGAGCAGGAGGTGAGTGAGCAGGAAGTGGCCCAGGTGGTTCACGCCGAACTGCATCTCAAAGCCGTCCTCGGTCTTCGTGTAGGGACACTGGTAGAGTCCGGCGTTGTTGATGAGTACATCAATTTTAGATTCTTCCTAAAGGGGGCAGAGAAATGTTAAACTATTTAAGACCACATTATTTAAACTTCAGTACAAACTTAAAATAAAGCTGCATTTCCTCCTTAAGTGGTGGATTAAGAGGCTTTTCAAGCATGGTTGATTGACTTCCATATACAGACCATATAGATAATCCAAATTATCACATGCAAAGAAAGTGCGATTTGACTGCCCTGAATTTAAGGAGAATTAGAAACGTTTGTCTCTGCACGTTTGGAGAGACTGACTGAGAAACATTGATTCTTAATATGAATCAGGATAAGAGATGGGAATCAAAAACCAATTCCAGTAAAGAATTGATAATAACTCCTTCAAAGAATCAAAATCACTTGTCTTTATGGTTAACAATTCCCTTATTAATCCCTGTATCAATTCCTTCCACCTAGTTCTGCATGCTTTACAAATCAAAGAAATCACACTCTCATCAGCAAAAATGGTAACAAAGAAGTCAAAATTTATGGCAGGTAGTGGGCAGAAGTGGTCAAAATTGGGTCTTCATTTTCAACAAAAACATGCTTACTGTACAATTTCAGAAAGTGAACGCTCCAGGGCCTTGCAGATGCATTTATCTTTGCATTTAGCCCAGCACGAATTATCAGGAGTGTCATGTGATTGACACTGTTGCCACTGAACCTGTGTAGGCCAGCTTTTCCCCTCACAGAAAATCAACAGGAATCGATAAAGGTATCGTTAAGGAATTGGGTCAATAAGAAGGATTGTTAATGAGTTTTGTGTCAATAAAACCTTAATAATTCCCATCCCTAATCAATCAACATCAAGGCTGATTACTGTCATTCACTCCAGTCAAGAGTATGTTGAGGATTGAGAAAAAATAAATCCAGGCCTAATGCCAAGTGAAATATGTTTATAGAAAGAGCCACAAAGAATTATGTAGCATATAGTTTGGCATGTGTGGATTTGTCTAAAAACTCACTTGATTACTTAATATAACATTAACAAACTGAGATTATGTGAGTATTACCAATCAGCAAAAAAACATACTGAAACAAGATTTTTGCTCCATATCACTATGCCATTATAAAGAAAAGCCATCAGATAATTACAGTATCCCTGCCTTTAAGAAATGCCTCCTTTGACTGATTCCTGAAACACAGCTTTTAGTCTTTCTGTGAACTGCAGTGACACCCAGTGGTTTAAGATACTAACTGTTAGCTTATGGAAAGCAGAGCAGATCAGACATCGCTATAGCCCTTTATACACATGCAACCCTGAAATGTCCCAGAAATACCTGGGTAACCTACCCCGATAATTTCCTAAACTTTTTAACACTAGGCCCTCACAACAAAAAGTTTCTCCTGCATTTTACCTGTCAGTCCATAAAGAGGTGGGGAGGTGGAAATGCTAGTGAGGCAGCAGGTTGACTCTGCTGTTTGCAACTCATCCTGGTATATTCAGGATAATTTCAGGGTGTTTCTGCAAAGTGTGAATAAGGTTTGGGTGACAGTTCATGGTTAACATGGGCTCTGCCTGACAGTTAAAATGTAAAATGATGTAGACATTTTAACAGAAATGATAAAAAGCTTTGTCACCAAATTATAAACATGTAAAAATGCAAAATTCCTACATATTATTGATTATGTCTACATTTAAAAAGCAGCTTCAATAGAAAAGATCGAATTAAGTCACCTTTTTGATACTGTGTCATAGACTGGTTTTGGGAGCTGGAGTAACCAGTATAATTACTACTGAATACTGAGCTGACAGTGTAAGTAGCCTTTAGGACAAAGATGGATTAAAATTATAGCACAATGTATGTCAACAGAATAATAATAATTTTTATACCCTTAAAAACAAGGTACAGGGTTATGATGGAATATGGAATACAATATATAAGATATTAAAGGAGTTACAGTGATATACCCCAGAGAAGTAGGCAGCACTATGTAATTTCTAAACATCTGCATACTCTTCCATACATACTTGCTTGTGTGTTTATATGTACAATTAATTTTTCAGTTGTATCGTTATTACATTTAAGTTGTATGCTAGATGTAGTCTTAGGACTTTCACTCACCTTGGTTGCATTATCGGGAACTTAAGAGAAAAATGGTTGGTAAGGGTGGGCAAATTAATGTGAAATATGCAACTTTCTTTGTGTTTGTATATTTGTAAAGTTTTAAAACCTCAATAACCAGTATTGTTCTAATTGTTCTGAATAGGCTATAAGTTTTTTCCAAACAAAAAATCAACAGGAATTAATAAGAGAACTGATAAAGAATTAGATCAACAAGCAGAATCATAATGGTGTTGGTATCAATAAATTTTATTGATTCCCATTCCTATATATATGTGAATACATAGAATTTTGGACTTTTGGACAGACTTTAGCTGGTGGGAAATGGTAGACTTTTTTGTCCAGGTGTTCTGTTGTGAAGAATGGCAGCATAAAATGTCAATATCTAACACCAGTAGTGTTAGATATCGTGACTATTACAGACTAATAAACTTTTTTGTCTCTCAGGTCATCAGACTGTACAAGTCCTCACTTTGGGGGAGAAGGAGTAACAGGAAGACAGAGGATGGGAAGGACAAGCAGTAGTAGTAGTAGCCAGTCAGTAGCCATATTTTTATTTTTATTTTATTTTACATGATTATTATTATACTTATTATTTAGATTTATTAATGCATGTATATACATATATTTTATATCCTAACTGTTTATTTACGTTTGATATCCTGTGTTCTTTTATACCTGTATACTGTAATGCTGCTGGAATATCAATTTCCCTGAAGGAGTCCTCCCAAAGGATAAATAAAGTTCTATCTAATCTAATCTAATCTGACCTTATCTAGTCATGGTCAAAACATGTTGCTGATATTGTCCTTAAAATGGCTCTTTATGTACTTTGACATTATAATGGTGGAAGAAAATAATAAAATGTGTCACTACTGAAAATAAAAATAGCATTTGTTTGTGCTTTCCTTATTTAACACATGTTGGTGCTGAAAATACTACATGTGCATTTTTTTAATATAAGATCTACATTAAAACGGTTACCATGTAAACCGTAACACCAGGACCTATCTGATGGTCAAATACATTCATGTGATCACAGTGAGCTGCACAGAACTTCAGCAACATGGACAGCCCCCATGCAGCTTCGTACCTGCTGAAGAATCTTTTGTATCAGACATGAACTGGAACAAACTAGAAAGCAGAGATGGGAAGTAACGAAGTACATTTTTTTGGTATCTGTACTTTCCCCAGTATTTATTTTTCAGAGTACTTTTTACTTTTATCCGTTACATTTTAACACAAGTATCTGTACTTTTACCCCGAACATTTTCAAAACGTTCGTTATTCGTTACTTTAGTTTTAATGCACGACAACGATTCAATAAAATATTTAGACCAGAATAAAAACATCTCGGGTAGCTGCTCCAGGCTCCGCCAATCGTGTAAAACATTACTCATGGTACCCAGCTACATCCCAGCTTGTGATTGGTTCTCTGTCCATGCTCGTTCGTTTCATTGGCTATTAACCCGGACACAGAGATTACCACCAGGACCACGCAGTGCAGTGTGTTTTCTCTGCCTGCAGTCTAAGAGTTGTGTTGTTTTCACGCTAACTAACTTCAGTAACTTGAACGAGAGGTCCGTTAATGTCAGCGAGGACTATGGAACCGAACCAGGCAGCAACATGTCCGACACTGAGGAGCAGGAGAGTAATATTGACGTCGCTGAAACCAATGAAACGGTAGCGGTAAACCCCGAAGACTCCACGCCGGAGGACGCACCAGATGAAGGGGGCGACCAACCCCCACAACCAGCCATTGCCCAGAGTTTCCACTCATGGCCTTATTTGAAGGAAATGTTCACGTTTGACGGCTCAAAAAATGATTCCTCCTGGCGAATGAACTGTGTCCTGTGCAGACCCAAAGTCAATGAGCTACTCGCTTACAAGAATTCGCCGTCAAATTTGAAAAAGCACATAAAGGTAAGCGACAGTGAACGTTAATGTGACTATGTTAGGTTAGCATTATATGAGTATGACTATCATGATGTTTCATCACACCAGTTTATGCTATAGTTTAGCAGTCATTTTGACTTTCACAAATTCACATTGTTCAATATATTTTAGCAAACATTGATCAAAATAACAAGTGTAGACTTGTTGTAATTAAATGTAAGTAATGCAGATGTTTGACAATAATTTAAGGCCCTATAAGGGTCCATTTGGTTACTAACTCCATAATTTTTGCTGGAGACCACCTGGAACTCTCATGGACCACTGAATGAGAATCACTGGCATGTTATGTTACATGGGAAAGAAAACTGTCTCACCCACTTTTTTCCCCCTTATTTCTAGAGAAAGCATGAAATACACTTGGACAAATACATGGAACTAATTTCCCTCAAAAGGAAGTCTGAGCCAGAGGAAGGTGAAGGTCCTCCTGCCAAGCAGCCTGCCATGCAGGTTTGTAATGAAGTTGTTTATGTTCCTCTGTAAGATTCAGAGATCAGAAGATCTCAGCACACCCATGTCAGGTATCAACCTTTTTTTTTTGTAGTCAACATCAGATTACAGAGCCTGCCTTAGAGGCAACATGCCCCCTCCAGCCTTCCATACAGAAGTAACAGATGGCCAGCCCTTATATGAGCATGATTTAGGAAGATACAGTTTGGGATATGTTGCAAATGTATTGGTGTGACAGTTCGCATGATGGGTGCTTTTTTTGAGTGGTATGGTATTTGGAATTGACTAGTTAATATAGTCAGTACTATAATTGTTTTTTTTTTCTTTACCACAGGTTAAACTCTGGGAACCCAAAAAAGTGTCACAGAAGAGCTTGGATCATGCTGTCATCACCTTTGTCATCCAAGGTCTGCAACCTCTGAGTGTGGTGGAACAACCTGCCTTCAAAGAACTTGTACAGCTCCTGCAGCCAAGTCTCCGTGTCATCTGCCGTGGCACTGTCAAAAACAGAGTGGTCAAAGCTACCCAAGACATGAAGAAAAATCTGAAGGCTGCAATGTCCAAGGTAGAGTTCATCGCCACTACTACAGACTGCTGGACAGCACACAGAAGAGGATTCCTCGGTGTCACAGCCCATTGGTTGGACCCTCTGACAATGAAACGATGCTCTGCTGCCCTCGCATGCTGTCAGTTAGAAGGGTCTCATACCTTTGCAGTTCTTGCTGGTGCCCTGAATAACATCCACACAGAATACAACATCCAGGCGAAGGTAGTGTGCACAACGACTGACAACGGCTCCAATTTCATAAAGGCATTCAAAGTGTATGGGCATGATGAAAACAATGCAGGTCAAACCAGAGAAGAGAGCAGTGATGAGGAAGATGATGAACCAGACGTCCAGACTGTTGATGCTGGATGTATATTGGATGAAGATGATGGCCTGGAGTATCAACTGCCAAAGCATCATCGCTGTGCCCGCCACCTTCTAAACCTGGTTGCAACAGTTGATCTCTCTGTAGCAAATGCTGATCCAGTCTACAAGAAGCTCTCTCACTCAACGTTTGCAAAGTGCCAGGGTCTCTGGAACAAGAGCAGTAGGTCCACCCAGGCCGCAGAGATCATCACAAAAAAATGCAAACTGCAACTTGAGAGGCCAGTTGAGACGAGATGGAATTCTCTCTTCTTTGCTGTGGAGAGGCTCGTAAGAATCATCAACGAACAAGGAGAAGAAGCCATTGCATCTGTATGTAGTTCACTAAAACTCCCCATGTGAGTACCACTGTTTTAAAACTGATTGATTGTATGGGGTTATTAAATTCATCAATTCATATTTACCAATTAAGGTCAAATTACTGGGTGGTTAACATGTTTCCACTAACTCCACACATTCCTACTTTTTAGACTTAGTAATGGTAGTCGTGCATGCTCATCCTTTTGGAAATATGTACTTGTATTTAGTAGCTTGACTGTTTGTAACCATTTATGTTTTGAAAGGTTGACTCCGGCGGAGATTGCATTTCTGAGAGAATATGCCAGGACAATGAAACCAGTTGCAAAGGCCGTCAATATCCTCCAGGGAGAGGCCAACGTGCAAATGGGATGGCTTGTACCTACAGTAACAGTGCTCAAGGTGTGTCTACTCTGTACATGTTGTTTCTTATTTATGATATTTTCTTTTAGTCTTGTATATGAAAATGCTCTGATATACAGGACCCCGATGAAACTGGATTTATTTTATTTTTTTATGATCCTTTTAGGTGTTTGACTGTTTGCATTTCTGTCTAATAAAATAAAATATTATATCTATCAATCAAGGCTAAGCTCGAACAGCTCCGGATCTCCTCTAAGTACTGTGGGCCATTGGTGGACGCTCTACAAGCAGGACTTGAACAGCGTTTTGGACAGATGCTTCGTGATCCAGAGCTAATCGCAGCTGCCATTCTCGTCCCCAAGTTCAGGACAACTTGGACATGTGATGAGGAGATCCTAAAAAGTGGTAAGTGACTATTGTACTATTGCTCATGCTTTAGTTTATTGATAAGGTCAGATTTGCATTATCCTTAATTATTTCTTGCAATTTGCAATGTTCAAGTGTGAAAACTAAATTACAATCCCTTTCAAGTGTATATAGGTTTGCTGAACTTGTCTAATTTCCATGATTTTATTTTTTAATCTAGGGGGTTACAGTGGTGTTAATGGGGAAAGTGATTAAAATCCTTTGATTTTGTTATTCCATAGGCCTTGACTACATCAAAAGACATCTGAAGGATCAACCCACAGTGCATTCAGATGACACTTCCCCGTCTTCAGATGATGAGGACTTCTTTTCCACCATCAAGAAGGGTAAAACACTTGAAAACACCAAACAGCTCGAGTCCTACCTGGCCAACCCACATGATGCTATGGATGTCCTCAAATCCTACCCAGCAGTGTGCCACCTGTCTCTCAAGATCAACATACCGCTACCTGCCTCAGCGGCTTGTGAGAGGCTTTTTAGCACTGCAGGACTGATTCTCCGTCCCAAAAGGGCACGCATCGGGTCAAAGAACTTCGAGAACCAGCTTCTGCTGAAGCTCAACAAAACATTCTGGTAGGCCTGAATCAGATCTGTACCATTTTCAGATTGAACTATGATTGGTATTAACACCACGTGACCACTAAAACCAATCATAATTCAATCTGTTTATGGCACAGATCTGATTCAGGCTGGCTTTGGGTCTTAAGAGTGTTGTCATTAGTGTTGCTGTCTGGTTCGGTTCCTCAGTCCTCTCTTACATCAGTGGATCTCTCGTTCAAGTTACTGAAGTTAGTGAATGTGAAAACAACAACACTACCTGCAGCCTGTGAGTTGAAAAATCTGTGTTTCTGGGTTTATGTCAATTTCAAAGACAGTCTGTATAAAGTTTTGTTCGTTAAGCAGAGGGGAGGGTGGGCAGAATAAATGGGAATTTGACATAAATTGGGGATGAGAAGATAGAGGAAGTTGACGTTTGTTTAAAAAGCACCTTGTTTTTTGTTACTCCAAATATGTATGCCATGTCCAAGGCTGCCCCATTTTACACCAATGGCTGCACCCAGCCTGAATCAGATCTATGCCATATTCAGATTGAATTCTGACTGGTATTAACACCACGTGGCCATTAAAACCAGTTGGAATTCAATCTGTTTGTGGCACAGATCTGATTTAGGCTGGTGGCTGGATTTGGCTGCTGCCTGCAGTGTAATTGGGGAGGAGAAGATGGGTGACTGGCTTAATTCGCTTTATTTAATTACTGTACACCTGTACTTTACTGTTCTGCAGCCTCCTGATTAAAAATATAAGCTTGATTTCAAGAGGTGGGTCTATTTCAATATCAATGATACTTTACATCAGTTTAAAAAAAAATCCTTGGCCAATGGTCAGCTTTAATTAGAGGTGTGCTTGGAGTTTAACATTAAGACCTGATTAAATGTTTGGTCACTTAAATGTCCTCTAAATCCTAACAGTCTTCTAATTAATAATAATAGGTTTCTATATTGGTGCAAACGGTAAGTGCAAATGGTAAGTGTCATTCCAGGGACTCCTCCTCAGAAGGAAAGAATAGCTAAAATGTTGATATATTCAAATATTTGCACAATATTCTCCAAAAATGGCTGATCTACAAGCTCATAGTGCTGCACCATGAGCTTGTAAATCTGTTATTTTTTAAAGTGTAATGGTTTAAGTGTTTAAAGTGACACAGATCAGGTCTTAATGGATTAATAGCCTTCAAATTAACAATTATTATATGATGTGAGGTTAAGAGTTGCTTTGCAAAAAAGCGACTGGTAGAAATACTTTTACTTTTACTCTAAAAGTATATTTCATAACCTATACTTTTTACTTTTTACTTGAGTACATATTTCACAGAGAACTTTTACTTTTACCAAAGTCGTTTTTTTGCACAAGTACTTGTACTTTTACTGAGTACAAAATTTGAGTACTTTTCCCATCTCTGCTAGAAAGCAGTTGTTATGAAGCGAAAAGGCGCTTCATCGTTCTGGTGCCTAGAGTGACTGTGTTAATTGGTGCCTCTCGCCGGAAAGTGTATTTAATGTCGTAGTTGAAAAATTATTAATAGAGAATGGACTTGTGTGAATGTTTATTAAAGATGTGTCCGTGATTTGTTTTTATTGGGCTGTGTGAGAGAACTCAACAAGGTCATGCAGACGTTGGGACGTGGTGGGACACAGTCTGACAGTCGCCAGTTAACACGGTCACTCGTTCCACCATCACACCTGCGCTCCTCATTCATTAAAACTCACCCCGTTGATCTCCTCACAAAACTTCCGCACAGATCTGAGAGAAGCGAGGTCCAGGGGTTTGATGACCACCTCCCCCTGCTCCGGTCCCGCTTGTCTCTGGATGTCCCTCGCCGCCTCCTCCGCGCTCCGCTGGTCCCGACAAGCCATGATGACCCGGGCGTGGAGCTTCAGCAGCTCCCCGGCCAGGGCCTTCCCGATCCCGCAGTTCGCCCCGGTCACAATCACCGTCTTTCCCCGCATGGTGTCGGCTGGATAGCGGAGCAGCTGCACGGCTTTCTGTCGAGGGAACAAACGCCGCATGAGCAGCAGCACCCCACCGCCGACTACAGCGGCTACGAGCACCGCGGTGGACATGGAGGTAGAGGGGGACTGTTCACGTCCAGGAGCTCTCCGGTGTTACGGTGAGTTACGTATCCCAGTTACAAAATTCACCCGGAAGTCCTTCTGTCTCCTCTCAACGGACTTTGCTAACCTCTGCACTGTGCGAATTCTGATTATTTTATAATAATTTATCAAAAAAGACAAAATGACTCGACTCACAAACTTCAGGCAGACGCTAAGAAAATATGCTAATGCTAAGAGCAACTTAGCTCTACTACATGGTTGCACTTCCAGTGCATAAAGTTAGCGTTATGTGTGTTTTTCAAAATAAAACGTGAAATTGACTAAGTTTATTTTCAAAGTAATTCATAATTAATTAACCTTTTGCTATCATATGCTGGGTTTTGAGAGCTTGAGCAACAAGTATAATTACTACTGAATACTGAGTTGACAGTGTATGAAGGCTTCAGGACAAAGATGGATCAAAATATAGCACAATGCAGGCCCGTAGCCAGCCTTGTGGAGGGGGGATCTTTTTTTCCTAAAAAGTGGTCTTTACCACCCGCCCCCCTAAATACACAAGCACATTTCATACGTTTTAATTTATACTTTTTATTGATTACACCTTCACTTTTACATGACTTTTCTCTCCCCAGTTGTCTCTCTGTTTTCCTCTATATGTCTCTGTTGCTCTCCTCTGCTGACATCAATGAATATGAATTAATTAAATTTAAGTGTACTACCATCCAAACTTTCTTTTAACATGAATTAATTAATTGAATTAAATTTAAGTGTACTGTCTCTATATCATTCAAATTTTCCTTCAAATGTTGTGATTTGACCATTTTTGGCCACTATAGGCATACTTTCTCTTCTAATGTGGCAGTGGATGAGCTGGTACTCATTTCATTTGGTACAGGTGATTATTTTTAGATTAATGTTCAAATTCCAAACAGCCTATTACAGCAATTTTCACCATGTAATAAAAAAATTCTGATAATGGCCACTTTTCAAATGTATAATTCCCCATTTTCAACCCTCTCAGTGCCAGTGTTTCTGTGGCTTTCTCCTTGTCTGTCTCTCTGTTGCTCACCTCTGCTGTCTGTGGTCTGTCTCTGCTTCTCTCTTCTGCTGCATGTCTCTGTCAACATGCATTAATTCATTGAATGAATAAACATGAATGAATTTAATGGAAATGCACCATCTCTATTATCATCCAAACATTCCTTTTACTGTGAATCAATGAATTGAATTAAATTTAGGTGTACTATTTCTCTACTATCGGACAGTTATCTTTCTCTTAGTTGTAGCTCTCCTTGTGTCTCTGTTGTTGTCTGTCCATCTCTGTTGCTCTCTTTTGATCATTTCAAAATTAATTTGAAATTAAATCAATTAATTTTAATTTCAAAATTAAAATTAATTCCTCACACATACATATGGTAAACACACAGAGAATTATAATGAAGTTGTTTTAAAATGTTATATCTTAATGTGTGTGTGTATATATAATAGACATCTTCAGCTATTACATAACATCTATCCTACTGATGTATACATATCCAGATCGATGACAGCTGTACCTTCTGTAAAAAAGATCAAGAAAGCATCATCCATTTTTTTTATAAATGTCCATTTTGCATCACCTTTTGAAAGATTTGGGACATTTTCTTTTCGTTAAAACTACAGTCAAGTATCACTTTTTTTGAGAAAAAAATAATTTTTGGCTCCTTCTCTCAAAGTAATAAATTTAACATAATTAATCTCTTCATATTACTTGATAAATTACATATACATAAAGTCAGAATATCCAAGGCAACCCCCTCGTTCCCATTATTTTTAATTTAATTAAAAATCTAATTTGAGTGTGTCACATATCAAATCCAACAAAAAATAATCAGTGTAAAGTCAAACTCAAGAAATGATCTAGTCTCGTAAAATAGGCTTGATTAATAATTACTTAAGCTAATCTGATGATGTGAGGAGAAGAATAATAATATTAAATAATAATAATAATAGTAATATATATGAATAGATAGATAGATAGATAGATATAGATTAAGAGTCTAATATTATGCTTTAAAATTAATACGCTAATTATCTGAATAAATGAATTCATAAGGATTAAATAAGTATATCCTAATCCATATAAATTATTGTGTCAGCATAATAGCGACATTTAAAGATTCTTAAAAGAAGAACTTTTTGGCACGTTAGATTCTTATTTGTATTTATTTATTTATTTTTCATGACTTCTTCCCATAGCATTATTTACTAGATTATTAAAAACATTAAATACTTTAGTTGCAAAAGAAAATACACCCTCTCCAAACCGGAAAGCAGCAATCTCAGGCGTGCAAGGACACCTGAGGTGATATGAGGACAGGCGCTGCAGTTCAGGTGAGCAGACGACGCGCACGAGATGGTGTTGCATTTGAAGGAAGCCAAGGAGGCTGAATTTTGTGCGAACTGGTGTTCTACGAACCCAAAGAGGCAGCCGGTAAGATGCTGGACTCTCACACTTTAAAGGACTGTTGGTGGTGTTGAGTGTTATGTTGCTGCGCTGCGGTGCCAGCGTGGGACGCGCGGAGACGCACAGCGCAGTCTTTGTTAAATGAACTTTCAGAGCGTGCCTTCCTTTGTTTGATTGATTATTCATTGATGGTTGTTTGCTGATTTGTGCGTCTCTTTGTCACATGCGGTGTGGTGGATATACAGCTATATAACATCAAAAATGGATGGGTTTAATAGAATTTACACATTAGGGGTGTGATAATTAACTTTCATCATCAGTATAAAATCTGTATATTTGAGGGGTGAAAATGCTTAAGTAGTTGCTTATTTATTATGGTTTGGTGGGCTGTTTATAATCTGTATGGGCCATTTTTGTGAAAGTGTATTTTTTGTTTCCTTTTTTTTTTTTTCTAAGGTTTTTCACCTGACCAACTGACCAACTGACTAATTAAATAAATAGATACATAACTATCAGGCCAAGTAATGGACTAATGGATTGATCAAATAAACCAACAAGTGGATTGCTGTCTGCCAGGGACTCCACCTAAAATTTCTCTCTAAAATCAGGGCGGGCAGAGGGCCGAGCCGGCCCTCGCTTTTCCTTTGATTTCCTAAACACATTTTGGATGATTTCCTGACTTTGGGTGCTGATTTCTTGTCCATTTCTTGTCAATCGTGGCCAAGCCACATCCCCAACATTATAAAAGTCCGCCCTCAGGTCTACACTTCCTCATTCCTACACATCATGAGTCAATATCACAATCATTTAATCACAGGGCCAACTGTCTAGCACAATGTCATCGCACGTTTCTGTACTCTACTCAGGTATATCCAATCAAATCCTATCACTCCGCACCATTTCGTAAAACTAAATAGAATTTGCCAGATTGTCTGGCTGGTATTCAAAGCATTTTCGTCTTAGCTGAAATAATTCCTCAATTCTTGGCACATCATAGACCTTTATCCAGAATCAATCAATCAATTTCGATTGGGTACAAAGATTAGCCCGTCATTCTACCACTCAATTAACAAAGTTCCAACGTCTTTCACTGCAAACCCATTACTGCCTCTCAGTCATTAGGGTCCGAGCTGCAGCTGCAAATTGGGCAAGAGCCCTATGTTATCCCTAGGAATTATTCCTTCCAGTTTTTCGCAATTTTGACCCCCTGAACCTGCTCAAAATGTCAGGAAAATTCGCAGGCGGTTTGGTCCTGGTGAAATTTCATATATTCTAATGGCCGCAAAAACAGAGCATGAAAACCCGCTCGGTAGCGCCCTCTTCGGATTATGACGATCGGCCAGTTTTTTGTAGGACCATGAAATTTGGTACGTGCGTAGTACTCGTCGGGATCTTCCATTTTGATCCCTGGGACTTTTCTCTAAAACGCACAGGGAAGGCGCTACAAATTTTTGTTCGGTCCACTTTGGCGATGTGCATATTTCGCGTTGTGATTTTTGGGGATTTTTTTGGGTCAAAGGTATCTGGAAAAACACAAAGCCATTGTAATAAGGACTAAATTTGCTTTAGACAGACCTACTATAAAGTATGAGGCTCCTGATGGGGCTGCAGGTACACACATAGGGACGTAACGGTATGAGAATGTCATATCACGGTTATTATGACCAAAATTATCACCGTTATTATTATGATCGTGCTATTGTTGCAGTGTGCTGAAAATGTTATTTGCTCTTTTTTTATGAGAAATAAAAGTAAACAATTCTGGCAAGTCTTTGTCATTATTATGTTATAAATGCTTAAATAGTGTGAAATTACAAGACAATAAAATAAAATAAACGGATTTAAACTTCAAACAGGATTCTCTTCATAAACAATTGTAAATGAACATGTTCAAAGTTTTGAGGTGTCCAACAATAAGCTTAACCTGTATTACATACACTCACACATTTCTGTTTGCTCGCAGCATTAGTGTCCATGTTACAGCTTGTTATATCAGACCATGTCCAGGCGTTTTGTTTTTTTTTTGTTTGTTTTTTACTGATGTTACGGCCTCAATATCACCAGAAAAATACCTGGCTCAATGTTAACCAAAGGAGACCAGAAACATATTAAAAAGGACGCCACACAGAGGACAAAGTTGATTATCTTTGTGGAAGTAAAAACACTCAAATGAGAAACAAGCTAAATGAAACAAAAGGGGCTGGAGTTGTTGGCAACAATGGACAAAACAGGAGAAAATGATCAGGCCAACCCATAAGGGGCCGTCGCACCCAACACCTCTCCATACGCTGCCTGACCAAAAACTAAGTAAACAAAGGTATAATCAAAACCGAGAAAACAGGACCACCGACAATCTCCAGCCCAAACTAAAACAACAAAACCCAGCAACCTAGTGCTGCTGAGGAACAAAAGAGGGAAAAGGAGAAACAAAAATACCTGTAAATCCAGAAAACAAAGGACTACAAAGAAACCTCCTGCTCTCCAGGTCTGTGTGGGTGCCCAACCATTGCTCCTCTCTCAGCTCCTCCAAATAGCCCTCCCCTCCCTGAGCACAGATTACTCTCAGGTGTGCAGCAGAGGAGAGGAAGGAGGAGTAGCAGGGAGAAACAGAGAGAGAAACAGGGCCGCACAATAGTCCCTGAGGCAATTCATGTCCAGTTAGCCCCTTTCCATGACTCTCCTCTGGTCTCTCCTCTCCCGGGCAGATGTCCTCCATCAATGCTGCTTGCGGCTTGAATTTTATTTGAGTTTTTGTACTGATGTGTCGTCATATTTATCTACTTGATTTTTTTCTTGCTGCTCAGAACCTAAACCATTTAGCAGAAGCCTTTATGAGATTAAACAAGTATTGATGGTCTTTGCATCCAAACATCTTCATCTACATGTGCTTCATGACGCATCATTTATGAGATTATTTTCAACATTCCTATTTGGGTGGTCTCTGAGGTGGAGTCTCTGGCAGAGAGCAACACACCCCTGACTCGTGGTTGGCCTTGCTTGGTATTATCAGTGATACAGACTTTGTGTCACATTGTGAATTTAAGAGAAGATACACTGATCTGCTATACTGAAGTGAACCAACATGAAAATGTCTCCAGCGTTCCTCTGCACAGACAGAGGAGTTGTACAACGGCCTGAGCAATGTGTTGACAAAGCCTGGAAGACTTACAGTCCCAAAGAAGGCGAAACCACGAGTCAAAGTGGATTGCTGTCTGCCAGGGACTCCACCTAAAATTCCTCCCTAAAATCAGAGCGGGCAGAGGGCCGGCCCGAGCACCCGGGACGGGGGCCAGCTCGGCCCTCGCAGAGGGCCGGCCCGAGCACCCGGGACGGGGGCCAGCTCGGCCCTCTGCGAGGGCCGGCCCGAGCACCCGGGACGGGCACTTCAATATAGCAGATCAGTGTATCTTCTCTTAAATTCACAATGTGACACAAAGTCTGTAACACTGATAATACCAAGCAAGGCCAACCACGAGTCAGGGGTGTGTTGCTCTCTGCCAGAGACTCCACCTCAGAGACCAACCAATTAGAAATGTTGAAAATAGTCTCATAAATGATGCGTCAGGAAGCACATGTAGATGAAGATGTTTGGATGCAAAGACCCTCAATACTTGTTTAATCTCATAAAGGCTTCTGCTAGATGGTTTAGGTTCTGAGCAGCGAGAAAAAAATCAAGTAGATAAATATGACCACACATCAGTACAAAAACTCAAATAAAATTCAAGCCGCAAGCAGCATTGGTGGGGGACATCTGCCAGGGAGAGGAGAGACCAGGGGAGAGTCATGGAAAGGGGCTAACTGGACATGAATTGCCTCAGGGACTATTGTGCGGCCCTGTTTCTTTCTCTGTTTCTCCCTGCTACTCCTCCTTCCTCTCCTCTGCTGCACACCTGAGAGTAATCTGTGCTCAGGGAGGGGAGGGCTATTTGGAGGAGCTGAGAGAGGAGCAATGGTTGGGCACCCACACAGACCTGGAGAGCAGGAGGTTTCTTTGTACTCCTTTGTTTTCTGGATTTACAGGTATTTTTGTTTCTCCTTTTCCCTCAAAGGACAAGGTGAGGGCCGGCACGAGCCCCGGGACGGGGACCAGCTCGGCCCTCTGCCCGCTCTGATTTCAGAGAGAAATATTAGGTGGAGTCCCTGGCAGACAGCAATCCACTTTGACTCGTGGTTTCACCCTCTTTGGGACTGTCAGTCTTCCAGGCTTTGTCAACACATTGCTCAGGCCGTTGTACAACTCCTTATAATTGACTGGTAGAATGACGGGCTAATCTTTGTACACAATCCAAATTGACTGATTGATTCTGGATAAAAGGTCTATGGTGTGCCAAGAATTGAGGAAATATTTCAGCTAAGACGAAAATGTTTTGAATACCAGCCAGACAATCTGGCAAATTGTATTTAGTTTTTAAACCAAGGAAGTGTAGACCTGAGGGCGGACTTTTATACTGTTGGGGATGTGGCTTGGTCACGATTGACAAGAAATGGACAAGAAATCAGCACCCTAAGTCAGGAAATCATCCAAAATGTGTTAAGGAAATTAAAGGAAAAAGCGAGGGCCGGCCCGAGCACCGGGACGGGGCCAGCTCGGCCCTCGCAGGGGCCCGAGCACCCGGGACGGGCACTTCAATATAGCAGATCAGTGTATCTTCTCTTAAATTCACAATGTGACACAAAGTCTGTAACACTGATAATACCAAGCAAGGCCAACCACGAGTCAGGGGTGTGTTGCTCTCTGCCAGAGACTCCACCTCAGAGACCAACCAATTAGAAATGTTGAAAATAGTCTCATAAATGATGCGTCAGGAAGCACATGTAGATGAAGATGTTTGGATGCAAAGACCCTCAATACTTGTTTAATCTCATAAAGGCTTCTGCTAGATGGTTTAGGTTCTGAGCAGCGAGAAAAAAATCAAGTAGATAAATATGACCACACATCAGTACAAAAACTCAAATAAAATTCAAGCCGCAAGCAGCATTGGTGGGGGACATCTGCCAGGGAGAGGAGAGACCAGGGGAGAGTCATGGAAAGGGGCTAACTGGACATGAATTGCCTCAGGGACTATTGTGCGGCCCTGTTTCTTTCTCTGTTTCTCCCTGCTACTCCTCCTTCCTCTCCTCTGCTGCACACCTGAGAGTAATCTGTGCTCAGGGAGGGGAGGGCTATTTGGAGGAGCTGAGAGAGGAGCAATGGTTGGGCACCCACACAGACCTGGAGAGCAGGAGGTTTCTTTGTACTCCTTTGTTTTCTGGATTTACAGGTATTTTTGTTTCTCCTTTTCCCTCAAAGGACAAGGTGAGGGCCGGCACGAGCCCCGGGACGGGGACCAGCTCGGCCCTCTGCCCGCTCTGATTTCAGAGAGAAATATTAGGTGGAGTCCCTGGCAGACAGCAATCCACTTTGACTCGTGGTTTCACCCTCTTTGGGACTGTCAGTCTTCCAGGCTTTGTCAACACATTGCTCAGGCCGTTGTACAACTCCTTATAATTGACTGGTAGAATGACGGGCTAATCTTTGTACACAATCCAAATTGACTGATTGATTCTGGATAAAAGGTCTATGGTGTGCCAAGAATTGAGGAAATATTTCAGCTAAGACGAAAATGTTTTGAATACCAGCCAGACAATCTGGCAAATTGTATTTAGTTTTTAAACCAAGGAAGTGTAGACCTGAGGGCGGACTTTTATACTGTTGGGGATGTGGCTTGGTCACGATTGACAAGAAATGGACAAGAAATCAGCACCCTAAGTCAGGAAATCATCCAAAATGTGTTAAGGAAATTAAAGGAAAAAGCGAGGGCCGGCCCGAGCACCCGGGACGGGGGCCAGCTCGGCCCTCGCAGAGGGCCGGCCCCGAGCACCCGGGACGGGGGCCAGCTCGGCCCTCGCAGAGGGCCGGCCCGAGCACCCGGGACGGGGGCCAGCTCGGCCCTCGCAGAGGGCCGGCCCGAGCACCCGGGACGGGCACTTCAATATAGCAGATCAGTGTATCTTCTCTTAAATTCACAATGTGACACAAAGTCTGTAACACTGATAATACCAAGCAAGGCCAACCACGAGTCAGGGGTGTGTTGCTCTCTGCCAGAGACTCCACCTCAGAGACCAACCAATTAGAAATGTTGAAAATAGTCTCATAAATGATGCGTCAGGAAGCACATGTAGATGAAGATGTTTGGATGCAAAGACCCTCAATACTTGTTTAATCTCATAAAGGCTTCTGCTAGATGGTTTAGGTTCTGAGCAGCGAGAAAAAAATCAAGTAGATAAATATGACCACACATCAGTACAAAAACTCAAATAAAATTCAAGCCGCAAGCAGCATTGGTGGGGGACATCTGCCAGGGAGAGGAGAGACCAGGGGAGAGTCATGGAAAGGGGCTAACTGGACATGAATTGCCTCAGGGACTATTGTGCGGCCCTGTTTCTTTCTCTGTTTCTCCCTGCTACTCCTCCTTCCTCTCCTCTGCTGCACACCTGAGAGTAATCTGTGCTCAGGGAGGGGAGGGCTATTTGGAGGAGCTGAGAGAGGAGCAATGGTTGGGCACCCACACAGACCTGGAGAGCAGGAGGTTTCTTTGTACTCCTTTGTTTTCTGGATTTACAGGTATTTTTGTTTCTCCTTTTCCCTCAAAGGACAAGGTGAGGGCCGGCACGAGCCCCGGGACGGGGACCAGCTCGGCCCTCTGCCCGCTCTGATTTCAGAGAGAAATATTAGGTGGAGTCCCTGGCAGACAGCAATCCACTTTGACTCGTGGTTTCACCCTCTTTGGGACTGTCAGTCTTCCAGGCTTTGTCAACACATTGCTCAGGCCGTTGTACAACTCCTTATAATTGACTGGTAGAATGACGGGCTAATCTTTGTACACAATCCAAATTGACTGATTGATTCTGGATAAAAGGTCTATGGTGTGCCAAGAATTGAGGAAATATTTCAGCTAAGACGAAAATGTTTTGAATACCAGCCAGACAATCTGGCAAATTGTATTTAGTTTTTAAACCAAGGAAGTGTAGACCTGAGGGCGGACTTTTATACTGTTGGGGATGTGGCTTGGTCACGATTGACAAGAAATGGACAAGAAATCAGCACCCTAAGTCAGGAAATCATCCAAAATGTGTTAAGGAAATTAAAGGAAAAAGCGAGGGCCGGCCCGAGCACCCGGGACGGGGGCCAGCTCGGCCCTCGCAGAGGGCCGGCCCGAGCACCCGGGACGGGGGCCAGCTCGGCCCTCGCAGAGGGCCGGCCCGAGCACCCGGGACGGGGGCCAGCTCGGCCCTCGCAGAGGGCCGGCCCGAGCACCCGGGACGGGCACTTCAATATAGCAGATCAGTGTATCTTCTCTTAAATTCACAATGTGACACAAAGTCTGTAACACTGATAATACCAAGCAAGGCCAACCACGAGTCAGGGGTGTGTTGCTCTCTGCCAGAGACTCCACCTCAGAGACCAACCAATTAGAAATGTTGAAAATAGTCTCATAAATGATGCGTCAGGAAGCACATGTAGATGAAGATGTTTGGATGCAAAGACCCTCAATACTTGTTTAATCTCATAAAGGCTTCTGCTAGATGGTTTAGGTTCTGAGCAGCGAGAAAAAAATCAAGTAGATAAATATGACCACACATCAGTACAAAAACTCAAATAAAATTCAAGCCGCAAGCAGCATTGGTGGGGGACATCTGCCAGGGAGAGGAGAGACCAGGGGAGAGTCATGGAAAGGGGCTAACTGGACATGAATTGCCTCAGGGACTATTGTGCGGCCCTGTTTCTTTCTCTGTTTCTCCCTGCTACTCCTCCTTCCTCTCCTCTGCTGCACACCTGAGAGTAATCTGTGCTCAGGGAGGGGAGGGCTATTTGGAGGAGCTGAGAGAGGAGCAATGGTTGGGCACCCACACAGACCTGGAGAGCAGGAGGTTTCTTTGTACTCCTTTGTTTTCTGGATTTACAGGTATTTTTGTTTCTCCTTTTCCCTCAAAGGACAAGGTGAGGGCCGGCACGAGCCCCGGGACGGGGACCAGCTCGGCCCTCTGCCCGCTCTGATTTCAGAGAGAAATATTAGGTGGAGTCCCTGGCAGACAGCAATCCACTTTGACTCGTGGTTTCACCCTCTTTGGGACTGTCAGTCTTCCAGGCTTTGTCAACACATTGCTCAGGCCGTTGTACAACTCCTTATAATTGACTGGTAGAATGACGGGCTAATCTTTGTACACAATCCAAATTGACTGATTGATTCTGGATAAAAGGTCTATGGTGTGCCAAGAATTGAGGAAATATTTCAGCTAAGACGAAAATGTTTTGAATACCAGCCAGACAATCTGGCAAATTGTATTTAGTTTTTAAACCAAGGAAGTGTAGACCTGAGGGCGGACTTTTATACTGTTGGGGATGTGGCTTGGTCACGATTGACAAGAAATGGACAAGAAATCAGCACCCTAAGTCAGGAAATCATCCAAAATGTGTTAAGGAAATTAAAGGAAAAAGCGAGGGCCGGCCCGAGCACCCGGGACGGGGGCCAGCTCGGCCCTCGCAGAGGGCCGGCCCGAGCACCCGGGACGGGGGCCAGCTCGGCCCTCGCAGAGGGCCGGCCCGAGCACCCGGGACGGGGGCCAGCTCGGCCCTCGCAGAGGGCCGGCCCGAGCACCCGGGACGGGGGCCAGCTCGGCCCTCGCAGAGGGCCGGCCCGAGCACCCGGGACGGGCACTTCAATATAGCAGATCAGTGTATCTTCTCTTAAATTCACAATGTGACACAAAGTCTGTAACACTGATAATACCAAGCAAGGCCAACCACGAGTCAGGGGTGTGTTGCTCTCTGCCAGAGACTCCACCTCAGAGACCAACCAATTAGAAATGTTGAAAATAGTCTCATAAATGATGCGTCAGGAAGCACATGTAGATGAAGATGTTTGGATGCAAAGACCCTCAATACTTGTTTAATCTCATAAAGGCTTCTGCTAGATGGTTTAGGTTCTGAGCAGCGAGAAAAAAATCAAGTAGATAAATATGACCACACATCAGTACAAAAACTCAAATAAAATTCAAGCCGCAAGCAGCATTGGTGGGGGACATCTGCCAGGGAGAGGAGAGACCAGGGGAGAGTCATGGAAAGGGGCTAACTGGACATGAATTGCCTCAGGGACTATTGTGCGGCCCTGTTTCTTTCTCTGTTTCTCCCTGCTACTCCTCCTTCCTCTCCTCTGCTGCACACCTGAGAGTAATCTGTGCTCAGGGAGGGGAGGGCTATTTGGAGGAGCTGAGAGAGGAGCAATGGTTGGGCACCCACACAGACCTGGAGAGCAGGAGGTTTCTTTGTACTCCTTTGTTTTCTGGATTTACAGGTATTTTTGTTTCTCCTTTTCCCTCAAAGGACAAGGTGAGGGCCGGCACGAGCCCCGGGACGGGGACCAGCTCGGCCCTCTGCCCGCTCTGATTTCAGAGAGAAATATTAGGTGGAGTCCCTGGCAGACAGCAATCCACTTTGACTCGTGGTTTCACCCTCTTTGGGACTGTCAGTCTTCCAGGCTTTGTCAACACATTGCTCAGGCCGTTGTACAACTCCTTATAATTGACTGGTAGAATGACGGGCTAATCTTTGTACACAATCCAAATTGACTGATTGATTCTGGATAAAAGGTCTATGGTGTGCCAAGAATTGAGGAAATATTTCAGCTAAGACGAAAATGTTTTGAATACCAGCCAGACAATCTGGCAAATTGTATTTAGTTTTTAAACCAAGGAAGTGTAGACCTGAGGGCGGACTTTTATACTGTTGGGGATGTGGCTTGGTCACGATTGACAAGAAATGGACAAGAAATCAGCACCCTAAGTCAGGAAATCATCCAAAATGTGTTAAGGAAATTAAAGGAAAAAGCGAGGGCCGGCCCGAGCACCCGGGACGGGCACTTCAATATAGCAGATCAGTGTATCTTCTCTTAAATTCACAATGTGACACAAAGTCTGTAACACTGATAATACCAAGCAAGGCCAACCACGAGTCAGGGGTGTGTTGCTCTCTGCCAGAGACTCCACCTCAGAGACCAACCAATTAGAAATGTTGAAAATAGTCTCATAAATGATGCGTCAGGAAGCACATGTAGATGAAGATGTTTGGATGCAAAGACCCTCAATACTTGTTTAATCTCATAAAGGCTTCTGCTAGATGGTTTAGGTTCTGAGCAGCGAGAAAAAAATCAAGTAGATAAATATGACCACACATCAGTACAAAAACTCAAATAAAATTCAAGCCGCAAGCAGCATTGGTGGGGGACATCTGCCAGGGAGAGGAGAGACCAGGGGAGAGTCATGGAAAGGGGCTAACTGGACATGAATTGCCTCAGGGACTATTGTGCGGCCCTGTTTCTTTCTCTGTTTCTCCCTGCTACTCCTCCTTCCTCTCCTCTGCTGCACACCTGAGAGTAATCTGTGCTCAGGGAGGGGAGGGCTATTTGGAGGAGCTGAGAGAGGAGCAATGGTTGGGCACCCACACAGACCTGGAGAGCAGGAGGTTTCTTTGTACTCCTTTGTTTTCTGGATTTACAGGTATTTTTGTTTCTCCTTTTCCCTCAAAGGACAAGGTGAGGGCCGGCACGAGCCCCGGGACGGGGACCAGCTCGGCCCTCTGCCCGCTCTGATTTCAGAGAGAAATATTAGGTGGAGTCCCTGGCAGACAGCAATCCACTTTGACTCGTGGTTTCACCCTCTTTGGGACTGTCAGTCTTCCAGGCTTTGTCAACACATTGCTCAGGCCGTTGTACAACTCCTTATAATTGACTGGTAGAATGACGGGCTAATCTTTGTACACAATCCAAATTGACTGATTGATTCTGGATAAAAGGTCTATGGTGTGCCAAGAATTGAGGAAATATTTCAGCTAAGACGAAAATGTTTTGAATACCAGCCAGACAATCTGGCAAATTGTATTTAGTTTTTAAACCAAGGAAGTGTAGACCTGAGGGCGGACTTTTATACTGTTGGGGATGTGGCTTGGTCACGATTGACAAGAAATGGACAAGAAATCAGCACCCTAAGTCAGGAAATCATCCAAAATGTGTTAAGGAAATTAAAGGAAAAAGCGAGGGCCGGCCCGAGCACCCGGGACGGGGGCCAGCTCGGCCCTCGCAGAGGGCCGGCCCGAGCACCCGGGACGGGCACTTCAATATAGCAGATCAGTGTATCTTCTCTTAAATTCACAATGTGACACAAAGTCTGTAACACTGATAATACCAAGCAAGGCCAACCACGAGTCAGGGGTGTGTTGCTCTCTGCCAGAGACTCCACCTCAGAGACCAACCAATTAGAAATGTTGAAAATAGTCTCATAAATGATGCGTCAGGAAGCACATGTAGATGAAGATGTTTGGATGCAAAGACCCTCAATACTTGTTTAATCTCATAAAGGCTTCTGCTAGATGGTTTAGGTTCTGAGCAGCGAGAAAAAAATCAAGTAGATAAATATGACCACACATCAGTACAAAAACTCAAATAAAATTCAAGCCGCAAGCAGCATTGGTGGGGGACATCTGCCAGGGAGAGGAGAGACCAGGGGAGAGTCATGGAAAGGGGCTAACTGGACATGAATTGCCTCAGGGACTATTGTGCGGCCCTGTTTCTTTCTCTGTTTCTCCCTGCTACTCCTCCTTCCTCTCCTCTGCTGCACACCTGAGAGTAATCTGTGCTCAGGGAGGGGAGGGCTATTTGGAGGAGCTGAGAGAGGAGCAATGGTTGGGCACCCACACAGACCTGGAGAGCAGGAGGTTTCTTTGTACTCCTTTGTTTTCTGGATTTACAGGTATTTTTGTTTCTCCTTTTCCCTCAAAGGACAAGGTGAGGGCCGGCACGAGCCCCGGGACGGGGACCAGCTCGGCCCTCTGCCCGCTCTGATTTCAGAGAGAAATATTAGGTGGAGTCCCTGGCAGACAGCAATCCACTTTGACTCGTGGTTTCACCCTCTTTGGGACTGTCAGTCTTCCAGGCTTTGTCAACACATTGCTCAGGCCGTTGTACAACTCCTTATAATTGACTGGTAGAATGACGGGCTAATCTTTGTACACAATCCAAATTGACTGATTGATTCTGGATAAAAGGTCTATGGTGTGCCAAGAATTGAGGAAATATTTCAGCTAAGACGAAAATGTTTTGAATACCAGCCAGACAATCTGGCAAATTGTATTTAGTTTTTAAACCAAGGAAGTGTAGACCTGAGGGCGGACTTTTATACTGTTGGGGATGTGGCTTGGTCACGATTGACAAGAAATGGACAAGAAATCAGCACCCTAAGTCAGGAAATCATCCAAAATGTGTTAAGGAAATTAAAGGAAAAAGCGAGGGCCGGCCCGAGCACCCGGGACGGGCACTTCAATATAGCAGATCAGTGTATCTTCTCTTAAATTCACAATGTGACACAAAGTCTGTAACACTGATAATACCAAGCAAGGCCAACCACGAGTCAGGGGTGTGTTGCTCTCTGCCAGAGACTCCACCTCAGAGACCAACCAATTAGAAATGTTGAAAATAGTCTCATAAATGATGCGTCAGGAAGCACATGTAGATGAAGATGTTTGGATGCAAAGACCCTCAATACTTGTTTAATCTCATAAAGGCTTCTGCTAGATGGTTTAGGTTCTGAGCAGCGAGAAAAAAAATCAAGTAGATAAATATGACCACACATCAGTACAAAAACTCAAATAAAATTCAAGCCGCAAGCAGCATTGGTGGGGGGACATCTGCCAGGGAGAGGAGAGACCAGGGGAGAGTCATGGAAAGGGGCTAACTGGACATGAATTGCCTCAGGGACTATTGTGCGGCCCTGTTTCTTTCTCTGTTTCTCCCTGCTACTCCTCCTTCCTCTCCTCTGCTGCACACCTGAGAGTAATCTGTGCTCAGGGAGGGGAGGGCTATTTGGAGGAGCTGAGAGAGGAGCAATGGTTGGGCACCCACACAGACCTGGAGAGCAGGAGGTTTCTTTGTACTCCTTTGTTTTCTGGATTTACAGGTATTTTTGTTTCTCCTTTTCCCTCAAAGGACAAGGTGAGGGCCGGCACGAGCCCCGGGACGGGGACCAGCTCGGCCCTCTGCCCGCTCTGATTTCAGAGAGAAATATTAGGTGGAGTCCCTGGCAGACAGCAATCCACTTTGACTCGTGGTTTCACCCTCTTTGGGACTGTCAGTCTTCCAGGCTTTGTCAACACATTGCTCAGGCCGTTGTACAACTCCTTATAATTGACTGGTAGAATGACGGGCTAATCTTTGTACACAATCCAAATTGACTGATTGATTCTGGATAAAAGGTCTATGGTGTGCCAAAGAATTGAGGAAATATTTCAGCTAAGACGAAAATGTTTTGAATACCAGCCAGACAATCTGGCAAATTGTATTTAGTTTTTAAACCAAGGAAGTGTAGACCTGAGGGCGGACTTTTATACTGTTGGGGATGTGGCTTGGTCACGATTGACAAGAAAATGGACAAGAAATCAGCACCCTAAGTCAGGAAATCATCCAAAATGTGTTAAGGAAATTAAAGGAAAAAGCGAGGGCCGGCACCGAGCACCCGGGACGGGCACTTCAATATAGCAGATCAGTGTATCTTCTCTTAAATTCACAATGTGACACAAAGTCTGTAACACTGATAATACCAAGCAAGGCCAACCACGAGTCAGGGGTGTGTTGCTCTCTGCCAGAGACTCCACCTCAGAGACCAACCAATTAGAAATGTTGAAAATAGTCTCATAAATGATGCGTCAGGAAGCACATGTAGATGAAGATGTTTGGATGCAAAGACCCTCAATACTTGTTTAATCTCATAAAGGCTTCTGCTAGATGGTTTAGGTTCTGAGCAGCGAGAAAAAAATCAAGTAGATAAATATGACCACACATCAGTACAAAAACTCAAATAAAATTCAAGCCGCAAGCAGCATTGGTGGGGGACATCTGCCAGGGAGAGGAGAGACCAGGGAGAGAGTCATGGAAAGGGGCTAACTGGACATGAATTGCCTCAGGGACTATTGTGCGGCCCTGTTTCTTTCTCTGTTTCTCCCTGCTACTCCTCCTTCCTCTCCTCTGCTGCACACCTGAGAGTAATCTGTGCTCAGGGAGGGGAGGGCTATTTGGAGGAGCTGAGAGAGGAGCAATGGTTGGGCACCCACACAGACCTGGAGAGCAGGAGGTTTCTTTGTACTCCTTTGTTTTCTGGATTTACAGGTATTTTTGTTTCTCCTTTTCCCTCAAAGGACAAGGTGAGGGCCGGCACGAGCCCCGGGACGGGGACCAGCTCGGCCCTCTGCCCGCTCTGATTTCAGAGAGAAATATTAGGTGGAGTCCCTGGCAGACAGCAATCCACTTTGACTCGTGGTTTCACCCTCTTTGGGACTGTCAGTCTTCCAGGCTTTGTCAACACATTGCTCAGGCCGTTGTACAACTCCTTATAATTGACTGGTAGAATGACGGGCTAATCTTTGTACACAATCCAAATTGACTGATTGATTCTGGATAAAAGGTCTATGGTGTGCCAAGAATTGAGGAAATATTTCAGCTAAGACGAAAATGTTTTGAATACCAGCCAGACAATCTGGCAAATTGTATTTAGTTTTTAAACCAAGGAAGTGTAGACCTGAGGGCGGACTTTTATACTGTTGGGGATGTGGCTTGGTCACGATTGACAAGAAATGGACAAGAAATCAGCACCCTAAGTCAGGAAATCATCCAAAATGTGTTAAGGAAATTAAAGGAAAAAGCGAGGGCCGGCCCGAGCACCCGGGACGGGCACTTCAATATAGCAGATCAGTGTATCTTCTCTTAAATTCACAATGTGACACAAAGTCTGTAACACTGATAATACCAAGCAAGGCCAACCACGAGTCAGGGGTGTGTTGCTCTCTGCCAGAGACTCCACCTCAGAGACCAACCAATTAGAAATGTTGAAAATAGTCTCATAAATGATGCGTCAGGAAGCACATGTAGATGAAGATGTTTGGATGCAAAGACCCTCAATACTTGTTTAATCTCATAAAGGCTTCTGCTAGATGGTTTAGGTTCTGAGCAGCGAGAAAAAAATCAAGTAGATAAATATGACCACACATCAGTACAAAAACTCAAATAAAATTCAAGCCGCAAGCAGCATTGGTGGGGGACATCTGCCAGGGAGAGGAGAGACCAGGGGAGAGTCATGGAAAGGGGCTAACTGGACATGAATTGCCTCAGGGACTATTGTGCGGCCCTGTTTCTTTCTCTGTTTCTCCCTGCTACTCCTCCTTCCTCTCCTCTGCTGCACACCTGAGAGTAATCTGTGCTCAGGGAGGGGAGGGCTATTTGGAGGAGCTGAGAGAGGAGCAATGGTTGGGCACCCACACAGACCTGGAGAGCAGGAGGTTTCTTTGTACTCCTTTGTTTTCTGGATTTACAGGTATTTTTGTTTCTCCTTTTCCCTCAAAGGACAAGGTGAGGGCCGGCACGAGCCCCGGGACGGGGACCAGCTCGGCCCTCTGCCCGCTCTGATTTCAGAGAGAAATATTAGGTGGAGTCCCTGGCAGACAGCAATCCACTTTGACTCGTGGTTTCACCCTCTTTGGGACTGTCAGTCTTCCAGGCTTTGTCAACACATTGCTCAGGCCGTTGTACAACTCCTTATAATTGACTGGTAGAATGACGGGCTAATCTTTGTACACAATCCAAATTGACTGATTGATTCTGGATAAAAGGTCTATGGTGTGCCAAGAATTGAGGAAATATTTCAGCTAAGACGAAAATGTTTTGAATACCAGCCAGACAATCTGGCAAATTGTATTTAGTTTTTAAACCAAGGAAGTGTAGACCTGAGGGCGGACTTTTATACTGTTGGGGATGTGGCTTGGTCACGATTGACAAGAAATGGACAAGAAATCAGCACCCTAAGTCAGGAAATCATCCAAAATGTGTTAAGGAAATTAAAGGAAAAAAGCGGAGGGCCGGCCCGAGCACCCGGGACGGGCACTTCAATATAGCAGATCAGTGTATCTTCTCTTAAATTCACAATGTGACACAAAGTCTGTAACACTGATAATACCAAGCAAGGCCAACCACGAGTCAGGGGTGTGTTGCTCTCTGCCAGAGACTCCACCTCAGAGACCAACCAATTAGAAATGTTGAAAATAGTCTCATAAATGATGCGTCAGGAAAGCCACATGTAGATGAAGATGTTTGGATGCAAAGACCCTCAATACTTGTTTAATCTCATAAAGGCTTCTGCTAGATGGTTTAGGTTCTGAGCAGCGAGAAAAAAATCAAGTAGATAAATATGACCACACACTCAGTACAAAAACTCAAATAAAATTCAAGCCGCAAGCAGCATTGGTGGGGGACATTCTGCCAGGGAGAGGAGAGACCAGGGGAGAGGTCATGGGAAAGGGGCTAACTGGACATGAATTGCCTCAGGGACTATTGTGCGGCCCTGTTTCTTTCTCTGTTTCTCCCTGCTACTCCTCCTTCCTCTCCTCTGCTGCACACCTGAGAGTAATCTGTGCTCAGGGAGGGGAGGGCTATTTGGAGGAGCTGAGAGAGGAGCAATGGTTGGGCACCCACACAGACCTGGAGAGCAGGAGGTTTCTTTGTACTCCTTTGTTCTTCTGGATTTACAGGTATTTTTGTTTCTCCTTTTCCCTCAAAGGACAAGGTGAGGGCCGGCACGAGGCCCCGGGACGGGGACCAGCTCGGCCCTCTGCCCGCTCTGATTTCAGAGAGAAATATTAGGTGGAGTCCCTGGCAGACAGCAATCCACTTTGACTCGTGGTTTCACCCTCTTTGGGACTGTCAGTCTTCCAGGCTTTGTCAACACATTGCTCAGGCCGTTGTACAACTCCTTATAATTGACTGGTAGAATGACGGGCTAATCTTTGTACACAATCCAAATTGACTGATTGATTCTGGATAAAAGGTCTATGGTGTGCCAAGAATTGAGGAAATATTTCAGCTAAGACGAAAATGTTTTGAATACCAGCCAGACAATCTGGCAAATTGTATTTAGTTTTTAAACCAAGGAAGTGTAGACCTCGAGGGCGGACTTTTATACTGTTGGGGATGTGGCTTGGTCACGATTGACAAGAAATGGACAAGAAATCAGCACCCTAAGTCAGGAAATCATCCAAAATGTGTTAAGGAAATTAAAGGAAAAGCGAGAGGGCCGGCCCGAGCACCCGGGACGGGCACTTCAATATAGCAGATCAGTGTATCTTCTCTTAAATTCACAATGTGACACAAAGTCTGTAACACTGATAATACCAAGCAAGGCCAACCACGAGTCAGGGGTGTGTTGCTCTCTGCCAGAGACTCCACCTCAGAGACCAACCAATTAGAAATGTTGAAAATAGTCTCATAAATGATGCGTCAGGAAGCACATGTAGATGAAGATGTTTGGATGCAAAGACCCTCAATACTTGTTTAATCTCAATAAAGGCTTCTGCTAGATGGTTTAGGTTCTGAGCAGCGAGAAAAAAAATCAAGTAGATAAATATGACCACACATCAGTACAAAAACTCAAATAAAATTCAAGCCGCAAGCAGCATTGGTGGGGGACATCTGCCAGGGAGAGGAGAGACCAGGGGAGAGTCATGGAAAGGGGCTAACTGGACATGAATTGCCTCAGGGACTATTGTGCGGCCCTGTTTCTTTCTCTGTTTCTCCCTGCTACTCCTCCTTCCTCTCCTCTGCTGCACACCTGAGAGATAATCTGTGCTCAGGGAGGGGAGGGCTATTTGGAGGAGCTGAGAGAGGAGCAATGGTTGGGCACCCACACAGACCTGGAGAGCAGGAGGTTTCTTTGTACTCCTTTGTTTTCTGGATTTACAGGTATTTTTGTTTCTCCTTTTCCCTCAAAGGACAAGGTGAGGGCCGGCACGAGCCCCGGGACGGGGACCAGCTCGGCCCTCTGCCGGCTCTGATTTCAGAGAGAAATATTAGGTGGAGTCCCTGGCAGACAGCAATCCCACTTTGACTCGTGGTTTCACCCTCTTTGGGACTGTCAGTCTTTCCAGGCTTTGTCAACACATTGCTCAGGCCGTTGTACAACTCCTTATAATTGACTGGTAGAATGACGGGCTAATCTTTGTACACAATCCAAATTGACTGATTGATTCTGGATAAAAGGTCTATGGTGTGCCAAGAATTGAGGAAATATTTCAGCTAAGACGAAAATGTTTTGAATACCAGCCAGACAATCTGGCAAATTGTATTTAGTTTTTAAACCAAGGAAGTGTAGACCTGAGGGCGGACTTTTATACTGTTGGGGATGTGGCTTGGTCACGATTGACAAGAAATGGACAAGAAATCAGCACCCTAAGTCAGGAAATCATCCCAAAATGTGTTAAGGAAATTAAAGGAAAAAGCGAGGGCCGGCCCGAGCACCCGGGACGGGCACTTCAATATAGCAGATCAGTGTATCTTCTCTTAAATTCACAATGTGACACAAAGTCTGTAACACTGATAATACCAAGCAAGGCCAACCACGAGTCAGGGGTGTGTTGCTCTCTGCCAGGAGACTCCACCTCAAGAGACCAACCAATTAGAAATGTTGAAAATAGTCTCATAAATGATGCGTCAGGAAGCACATGTAGATGAAGATGTTTGGATGCAAAGACCCTCAATACTTGTTTAATCTCATAAAGGCTTCTGCTAGATGGTTTAGGTTCTGAAGCAGCGAGAAAAAAATCAAGTAGATAAATATGACCACACATCAGTACAAAAACTCAAATAAAATTCAAGCCGCAAGCAGCATTGGTGGGGGACATCTGCCAGGGAGGAGGAGAGACCAGGGGAGAGTCATGGAAAGGGGCTAACTGGACATGAATTGCCTCAGGGACTATTGTGCGGCCCTGTTTCTTTCTCTGTTTCTCCCTGCTACTCCTCCTTCCTCTCCTCTGCTGCACACCTGAGAGTAATCTGTGCTCAGGGGAGGGGAGGGCTATTTGGAGGAGCTGAGAGAGGAGCAATGGATTGGGCACCCACACAGACCTGGAGAGCAGGAGGTTTCTTTGTACTCCTTTGTTTTCTGGATTTACAGGTATTTTTGTTTCTCCTTTTTCCCTCAAAGGACAAGGTGAGGGCCGGCACGAGCCCGGGACGGGGACCAGCTCGGCCCTCTGCCCGCTCTGATTTCAGAGAGAAATATTAGGTGGAGTCCCTGGCAGACAGCAATCCACTTTGACTCGTGGTTTCACCCTCTTTGGGGACTGTCAGTCTTCCAGGCTTTGTCAACACACTTGCTCAGGCCGTTGTACAACTCCTTATAATTGACTGGTAGAATGACGGGCTAATCTTTGTACACAATCCAAATTGACTGATTGATTCTGGATTAAAAAGGTCTATGGTGTGCCAAGAATTGAGGAAATATTTCAGCTAAGACGAAAATGTTTTGAATACCAGCCAGACAATCTGGCAAATTGTATTTAGTTTTTAAACCAAGGAAGTGTAGACCTGAGGGCGGACTTTTATACTGTTGGGGATGTGGGCTTGGTCACGATTGACAAGAAATGGACAAGAAATCAGCACCCTAAGTCAGGAAATATCCAAAATGTGTTAAGGAAATTAAAGGAAAAAGCGAGGGGCCGGCCCGAGCACCCGGGACGGGGCACTTCAATATAGCAGATCAGTGTATCTTCTCTTAAATTCACAATGTGACACAAAGTCTGTAACACTGATAATACCAAGCAAGGCCAACCACGAGTCAGGGGTGTGTGTTGCTTCTCTGCCAGAGACTCCAACCTCAGAGACCAACCAATTAGAAATGTGAAAATAGTCTCCTAAATGATGCGTCAGGAAGCACATGTAGATGAAGATGTTTGGATGCAAAGACCCTCAATACTTGTTTAATCTCATAAAGGCTTCTGCTAGATGGTTTAGGTTCTGAGCAGCGAGAAAAAAAATCAAGTAGATAAATATGACCACACATCAGTACAAAACTCAAATAAAATTCAAGCCGCAAGCAGCATTGGTGGGGGACATCTGCCAGGGGGAGAGGAGAGACCAGGGGAGAGTCATGGAAAGGGGCTAACTGGACATGAATTGCCTCAGGGACTATTGTGCGGCCCTGTTTCTTTCTCTGTTTCTCCCTGCTCTCCTCCTTCCTCTCCTCTGCTGCACACCTGAGAGTAATCTGTGCTCAGGGAGGGGAGGGCTATTTGGAGGAGCTGAGAGGAGGAGCA